>JAKGSA010002012.1:0-27747 GCA_033558755.1 Philaethria dido
ATAAATCCAATCCTATGTCCTTTTTAATACCTCTAAGAATATGTGTACATACTCTAATAATAATCGTTTGAGTAGTTCTGGCGTGAAAGCGTAACAGACAAACACATACATTCACACTTATAATATTAGTAGAGATACCTATAGATTTGTTCATAATAATCAGCCATCGTGACGCAGCGGCAGTGTCTTTCTGCAAACATGTTGCTTGTGGGTTCGATTCGCACTCGATGTAATAATTATATATCAATTATATTCATTTTGCCTATCTGATAAGGCAAAACGAGTCGAATCGCTCAACATATATAGTAATGTTTTAAAATCAGGTGAACAGAGTGTCTTAATTCTATGTTCTCTATACCAGTGCTACGTTTGGCCTTAGAGTAAGGAATGAAAATTAATTAAATATAATAATTTCACGAAGTGGAAATCGAACCCGTGATCATGTTTACAGTCAAACACTATTCTACAGCGCCACGATGGCCTAAATTAATCTAATTATTTTTTATATATTAACAATAACAAAATATGTATGAGAATAATTACATATAAATACACTCTACCGTGGTACTTGGGCATATATTTGTCTGTAAACGAGAAGGTCATAAGATCAATCTCTACTTAGAAGAATTTGGATTAAAAAATGGTACTATGGCCTGCCGTAAGGATCTGCCGCCCACCATACTGTTTCTAAAATATTAAAGGCAAACAAAGTGTATTCACACTAAATTCTTTATGTTTCCCAGGTAAAAAACTTAACCCAGGTAAAATTTTTGATAACAATATTTTTTATGACTCAATCTTAATTGATTTTGAAACCATTCAGGATTAGCCACTAAACCAATAGACCAGTCAAATCTTTTTTAATAATCTTACAAAATAATAAAAAATATATTTAATTTAATGAATATTTAATAAAAAACATAATACAAACAAAATTAACACGTGCTCAAACCGTCCGTTAAAACGTTCCTATACACCTACAAACCATATCTTATATAGGAACAAATCTCCCGTATAGACACAACGCTTTATTGCATTTCTACTCCACGTTAGATATGACTTTCTCGCTTTGGCCAACGGCATAATTGACGGTGCTGAGTGAGACAGGTAGAGTCTGCCAGTGCCATCTTATTTTATTCATGGAGGCGAGAAACACGCCGTGTGATGAGACGGACTTATGTTGGTTGCCTTGCGAAAAACAAGGACGGGTGATACCTCTCATGACCGTCTGCAAACAAAGGGTGAGCGGCCACGGACGATTGTTATTCGACTTATATAGTAATGTCTACGTTTTATGACTAAAAGGCGAAATGATAATAGTAATATAAAAGAAAATGCATTAATAGAGCCTTAGGAAATGATATGGAGGTCCACGAATGATGCCCATTGCCTATGTGTAGCTTATTTAATTATACTCATATATTTTTATATATTTAATTTAAATTATTTGATGTTAGAAAGACGTCTTATTTATTCAATTTATTGGTAAATAATGATTTTTTTTTTATTACAAATTGTATTAAAAATTGATTTATTTTTAATTTTATTGACAATTATATGCTAGGTAACATAGTAATAATCTTTTATGTTACCAATATAACTATATATTAACATTAATTTACTATTTTGTCTTTAAATTATAAATATAATCAGTAACCATTAAAATATTTTGACAAACAAGAAAAACAAAATATAACTTCTTGCAAAAAAAAGCAAAAATTTATGAACTATGAAAAAAGGTTTCATCTAGCATTTATTGTTAAAGGTTAATTAAGTTCAAATTCCTATGAATCTTTCAGATTTTTCTAATAAGGTTACGGTCTTTATCTAAGAAAATGTTCAAGTGATTTTGATTCTTAAGAACGTAAGGTTGTATGGCGTTGCGGTGTGGGAAGGGGAAATAATAAAAATATTCGTACAAATGAAAGACATAGGCTATAAATAATTCATGGATGTTTAGTTAGAATTTGTTTGAGAGAACAATTTAGGCTCACTATTTATTGTACTTGTATATTTTTATATATTTAAAGTGTAAACTAATTTTGATTACGTTTTTTTTATATGATAGCTAGAGATTCTCATCCTCATATATATTTTTAAGTTAAGATCTAGCTTGGTTTTTGAGTTATTTGTAATAATTTATGTTTTTAGTATATTTTATTGAAGTCGGTTTTCTTTTTTGATAAAATGTTAATTATTTGCGGTATTGTGTGAAATAATTTCTCTAAGAGTTGTAAAGCTAAACACCGTATTAATAAACAATAAGTTTAAAAAAAAAAAATACATATTATACAATTTTAAAAATATTAACAGACATTTAAATTTGTTTTGAACCGTGAATAAATGACTAAGTAAAAAAAAATAAACCAAATTAAGCACTATTAGGGAAAAACGTATATAAGCAACAATTGACACGTTTTTATTCTGAAAATCGACTATCGACTTATCAACATATTCACGCTTAACACCATAAAAATAGTATCTAAAAACTTTACCTGATGAAAAAATAAACAATAAAGAAAATTTGAATTCCTAGCACCCAGCAAACTAACAATTCGTTTAACGTTGCACACTCAATTATGAGTTAACTGCACCACGAGTTAACTCTGAATGTGTCGCTAACTACGGATTAAATATTTAACCAGCTTCTGTATTGTGCACTGTTTGTTACACACGAATATATGCCTTAAAACTTTGTGTTAAAGTTTATATTCTATTGCAGGTTAACGCTGTTTGATTTTTGAACTTTAAAGTCTTTTGTCACGTTAACTACTTAAAACAAAAGATAGGACCACAAAGGAACGTAAACAACAGGACGTCAGCTAGATACGGTTATGTATGTAGAGTTCGATTAAATATTACTTATTGGGTACAAATTTGGGTATATAGGAGTGGAATGGGACTGTTTGATTGGTAATGGATGGTTGTCAGTTCGATTCCTACTTGAGGAAGTTAATGTATATAAATGATTTTCTGACTTTCCGCCGAATTGAGGCATTGCGTGCTGAGTGGCGGAACTCAACATTGCGCTTTATCTTGGTACCAAACCCAGGAAATGAATAAATTCATTTTCTGGAGTGAGAATAGAACCCACAACCTGTCGAGTTTAAAGTCGCACGCTTAGGCCTCGGCGCCACGACAGGCGTTAATAGAACAGTAGAAATTAATTTTGAGGCGGCCATGTTTTTATCTAGTATAACATTTATGTATGAATATTTATGTCTATAACATGATTATATTTGAGTAACTGTTGAGTTTCGAGCTGGCTCTTCTCACAAGTACTGCTTTCCAAGACCGTGATAGCTTCCGGTAGGACTGACAACACTGATATCTTTATGATATTTGACAATTTAAAAGTGCTTGTAGTCTAATTCAATATAGAATCTTTTTATTTTGATATTTTACCGACTTGACAGTTTGATTGTATTTGTAAGGAAAGTGGAGAATTCATTATTATGTACGGTTTCGATAATTGACTGGCGGAACTGTTGCGCGGTGTTACTAGAATGGGTTCGAATCCTATTTAGTGGAATATTTAATTTTATCATTTTTATCATATCGATATTTAATAATATAGTTCTGGTTTTGAATACCTTTTAATTAGCATGCAGTATTTTTAAAAATACGGGGAATAAAGCCAAGTGATTCATTATCCTCATATTACGGTTGATTGCCACTTAGCATGTAGTTATTCTAAAATGAGAGGAAAATAAAAAAACTGATACTTTGCGATTATTAAATAAAAACATATGAAACAATTGGGGAATGGAATTGTTGAAAAAAGAACGGAGTGTCTTAACACTAGGTTCTCAGGTTCCCTCTGCCTACCCTGCTATATGCGGGATACAGCGTGAAGTAAAAAAAAAAAGAACATGAGAAAACCTTCTATAACTATAATTATTACACAAGTTTCTAATATTATTGTAATTACATATATTTAATTCAATTACCATATTAAAATAAAATATTAAGCGCACTATAAAATACTAACTATGAGATAGGATACGAGCTAAAAATACATTTACGCTAGTTTAGGCTAAGTGAATGTAGATTGCAGAGTGCCTCTTAAATTAGCCGAATAAGTAAGCCATAACTGGTTATATCTATATTTAACTGACACCAGAAAACGACGAGATTCTCAATTTGGCTGGATTTTTTTTGTGTTACTGCATAACTTTTTAATGGGTAATCAATTTTGATGATACTTCTTTTATATGATAGTTAGCGCGTTAGTGTCCCATTTATATATAGTATTAGTCAAGACGTTTAGTTTTTGAGTTATTCGTAATAATGCTTCTTTTTGGTGCATTTTGGTAGATGAAGTCATGAATTCAGTTTTCGTTTTTGTTAAAATCCTAATTATTTGTAAATATATTTTTAATGGACCAATTTATCATTTAACAGTTTCATGTGTTTCGCGCATAGCAAATTCAACAGATCGCTTAGTGTCAAAACTCTCCTTTCTACGTCAATTCGAAATATTGCATGTTGATTGATTAAACTCAACTAAAAAGTAATTAAATGACTATAAAATTTTCGTATATAGACTACTAATTATTTTTATTAGGAAATATTACACATCTTACACATATTGGTGGCTATAAATACAATAGAATAACAAATATTCTTTACTGTTTCGGTCTAGTAAGGCAAAGCGTGACGTTGAATTCCGTCACTTAAAACACATTTCGAATGAAAAAAAGCGAATGAAGTGTCTAAACACTACTTTCTATCTCATTATCCAACTAAGAGAGATAAAGCCTGAAGCTATTTTTTTAATGGCGTATGTAACACATAAAAGGAATCGGCGACAAATGGAGAATCGGAAATGTTAAGAGAACGGAGTGTCTCAATACTAGGTTCTCAAAATCTCTGCCTATTCTACTATATGCGTGAAGTTAAAATATAAAACATACATACATACATACATAGCTTCACGCTGTATCCCGCATAAAGCATGGTAGGCAGAGGGAATCTAGGTTCCCTCTGTTAAGTAGTGTTAAGACACTCCGTTCCATTTCCGCCAAATTAAAGCATTGCGTGCTGAGTAAAATACAAACCATATATGTAATATAACTAACATTAACTCGTTCTAACTGCATTACTTGCAACTTTTTATGAATAATTAAATTTAAAGAATAATTTAATACGGTTTTGAGATGCGCTCAAAGAGAACCGAGTCTTACGTTTGTGCGCGAGATGAAGTTTAATAACATTAGCTATTACCTTACATGTTTACATTTATGAGATAGGCGGAGGAAATTGTAAACCATTTATTTTATTCATATTATATATTTGATTAGCTTCAAGGCAGGCATAGGCATAGAGAATATAGTGTTTTTTCATTCACTAAGGACAGGTGAATCGTAGTTTTCATTAGGTTTTTAATTCTTTCTTTTGGTTTCATTTTGTCTCGCACATAGCAGGGTAGGCAGAGAGAATCAGAGAACCTAGTGTTAAGACACTCCGTTTTATTTTTAACATTTCCGTTCTCCACTTTCTGTCGAATT
Organism: Philaethria dido; assembly: GCA_033558755.1. Lineage (NCBI taxonomy): Eukaryota > Metazoa > Arthropoda > Insecta > Lepidoptera > Nymphalidae > Philaethria > Philaethria dido. The sequence continues at coordinate 5,511 of JAKGSA010002012.1, forward strand.
TTTTGTTATTAATGGCATATGTATTTCATTATTTTACTTAAACTAAGCATTTAATTAAGATTAATTGTTTATAGATACGTAATTTCTAGGAGAGTCAGAACTTAGTGATAAGATACTCCGTTCTCCTTTTCACTGCACCAATTCTCTATTCACGCAATACATTTAAATATGATTAAAAACGACAAAAAAATACAACATCTTATATCAAAACATACTCAAAATAGTTATCTTCAACAATTTCACATACACATCCTACAATGTACATACATATAATAGTAACATAATTGAGACACAGCAAACTACTACCAGAACAAGAGTATAGCGTTTCAAATTTTCCTCCACAGTGTACTTCGCAAAACCTATTAAGCAGCAAGATGTTGGTATTTTAATAACTGAGCGCACGTCGGCGGTACTTCGTAAACTTGAAATTAACTCGGTGCCCACGGGAGGGATATGCATTCTGCCATGAATACGGCTCCTACTTCTATTGTTAAACGCTATAATAAGGTTCTAGGTACCTACTTTACACTACGCTGGTGTAGAATGTAGCGTGCCGTCCTTCCCTCGAGTACAAGTTTACCTATAACTGCTAAGTTTTAGTATAATTACTAACTTAATTAGTTGTTTGTGTTATTATTTATGTATTATTTTGTTTATATATAAGTAGAGGAAGGAGGTGATAAATAATTCTGAGTTCCATTTTCCAATACGAAACCACGCTGGTTCAAATCTCTATTTGGGGTAATGAATATGTTTAAGCAATTATCATTTCCAGGGTACCAGAGTTACGACCGACATAAAGCGCGGCGTTAGGTCCCGCAAATTAAAACCACAGTGTCTCGAAATTGAGCGGAGAATGGGCAACGTAGTGTCTTAACACTATTTTTTTTATATACTCTTCATTACGCAACATGTGTAAAAGGAAAAAAAACTACGGCTCGATGATTTCCCTGAAACTCTTATCTAGCTTATTCAAAGGGATGATATATGAAATATACATAGTGAATATGTCAGAATAATTCATAGAAGGGCAGAATCACGCTGACAGATCAGATGCACATTATCATATATACGTTTTACGGTGGAATTCACGCGTTATCATTTTTACGAGCGACCCGAAGACATCATAACATCGTCGGTTCGTATGCCTCGATTTGGTTATATATAGTTTGTAAAATTGTAAAAAAGATATAAATACTACACTACAGTAAAGGTTGTGGGTTCGATGCCCAGTGGCGGGACTGAGATTTAAATTATTTTAATTTTATCGCTCTAGACAAAACGCGGCGTTGAGTTCCGCCACTCAACAACTCGAATTCGGGCGCAAACGGGAAAACGGAGTGATATCAAGATATTTGATCCTCTCTGTTTATGCGGAATTAAGCGTAGATACTGTATTTATACTCACTTACATATTTTGACTCACTGAGCGGAATTGTACAACTAATGATATATGTTTGTCATCTTGATGAGAAATATAATATTACTTTGTATGTATTTAGTTAACATTAATATGTTCGACAACTACATATATAAGACGAGAGTCTTATAGCCTACTGCGTCACTGACACACTAGGATCAGACAAAACTAATGGCCTCTTGTGGAGTGTTAGGAAGCACTGAAAGAACATGTCTCGAAATTCATACCGTAATGAGTATGTTTTACGTTTTACACTCCACTCAAATGAAGTTGCGAACTGACACTCGTTATTGTATATATCAGATTTTCCATTGAAAATGATTATAGAGCCAAAACAATTAATAGAAAATATAAATACTCCACGATATACAACAATAAGCATTCACGTATCATACGCAAATAGAGAACTTGAGCTACCACATTTTAACTGACCATACAGTATATTCAATATATAGATATAAAAATTACCCTGAGTTTGATTTGAACTCACAACCTTTGCCAGTTACCAACAACTTGTGTACAAATAATTAAATATTCGTTACATATTGATTTAAAATAAGTATAAAGGGTTGTGATCTGACGTAAGGCTTTCTAGTCCCCTCAGATCAAATAACCCTAGGGAGTTTGTGGGCTGCACGTTGCGGACTTTTATAATACTGGATATACGAGTATACGCTATGGTTGTCGTTTAAAATATAGCATTTTTCGATGCTCGACTTTATCGACGAAAGCTTAAAAATACCATTCGTTTAGTAATAAAAAAATATGCTCAAAAATTCACAGCAGCTGTATTTTAATCCGGTTAGTTTGAAATAGAAGAGTAAAATCCTCACGTTCTCTTACTATGGCCCTATGTTTTTTAAACTAGATGTGTCCCGCGACGTTGCTTGCGTGCATTAAAAAATGTAAAGTCTAAATTTGAGATTGAGCTGATTTCTTCATCTCTTAATCTTTTTTTTAGCTTTATATAGCAGGGTAGGCAGAGGGAACCTGAGAACTTAGTCTTAAGACACTCCTTACCCCACTTTCTGCCGAATTGAATCATTACGTGCTGAGTGGCGGAACTCAAGGCCGCGTTTTGCCTTGTTACCAAACCCAAGAAATGAACAACTTCATCTCCTGGAGTGGGAATTGAACCCACAACCTGTCGCGTTTACAGTCTATAACACTATTATATTTATTTTCCAAAGAAAATCACGTTCTCAGCTTAATATTCTTTTAATCTAGCTTTATTCCGCAACGTCGTCTGCATCGACCATAATACTTAAAAACGAGATTATTCACGTTTTTCGCGTATTGCGTAGTAATTTCGAGAACTCCTCTTTTGATGCTCCCCTTCACTCCCTAATTTTATGTAGGCTACTTGCCAAATTTTAGTTGTCCATGTACATTGTTCTCTGTACGTTGTTTGTCGGTCAGTCATTAACGCAAGCGTTTTATATACATATATTTAGGTATATTATATTTTCGGCTCCAACATGTCCTTGTTTCTCAGCTCTACGAGACATATTTGTTGAACACCGAAAACATTCGCTCTTGACCTTTTGTACCAGACTGGATAATTGACACTAAGTGAAATGAGGGCATCGTGGCGCAGTGAAGCAGCGTCTGACTATAGACGCGGTGGTTTTAGTTTAGATAGCCACTTAGGAGATTGATAATATTTAAAAATGGTAACAAGGCAAAGCGCGGCATTGAGTTCCGCCACTCAGCACGCATTCAAAATCAAAATCAAAATATTCTTTATTCAACTAGGCTATTACAAGCACTTTCGAATCGTCAATTTACAAAGGTGTCAGTCGTGTCAGTCCTAACGGAAGCTACCACTGGCTCGGAAGGCAGTTCTGCTGAGAAAAGCCGGCAAGAAACTCAACAGTTGCTCTTTTCAAATATTTTTTTTACAATAAATATACAACTATGATGAGCCTCCCGTGTGAGTGTCAATAGCATTTAATTCCACACGTTGACATCATTATAGTATTCTTGGACAGAATAATACTTTACTACAGAATAATCAACTCTGAGGAAAGGGGGGTTCCCTCTGCCTACCTTGCTATATGAGGGATACAGCATAAAGCTAAAAAAATAATAATTAAATAATTCATATTCCCCGCTTTAGTCGAGTTATACCACTCAAGACCCAATGTCTCGAATTAGACCGGAAAGCGTAGTACGGAGTGTATGGACACTATCTTTGCCTATTTTGTTATAAGGGAAGCGTGTAACTTAAATTATCATTTTGAAATATAAATATTCCTCAAATGGAAATTGAACCCGTAACCATTGTAAGTACGACCAAGAATATAAAACTGAGCCACAATGTAATGTTAAGATACTGGCCAAAGAGATTTTCTTAAAAGAAAATGTCTATATAATCTATTATTTTTAATATTGTTAACCGTTTTCCAAAAAACGAGAAGGTTCTCAATTTGTCTCTATTTTTTTAAATAAGCGTAAGTTTTTACTTAAAGGACCAATTTTGATGATTTTTTTATAATAATATTATAACTAGTGCTTTTGACGTGGTCCCACTTAAGTATAGTTAAGTGATGAGTAGTTTATGAGATATCCGTAATAAATGTACTTTTCTTTTTTTTAAATACTAATATAGTAATACGTTAGCATATCTATCGGCCATACCTTCAAATCTCGGATCGTTCAATACGGTAACGTGACCAAGCGTGTGAGCGGGCATATGTCTGAACGGAAGGAAATAGCCGTAATAATCTAAAATAACACAGCTAATTTGTTTCAACAGCGTCAAACTATATAATCGATACGACACTTAGGTGATTTTTTTTGTTTTAATGACCAAAATATAGAGTGCAGATATGTTAGGTCTCTCGTAAGGTTGTTAAGTTGTAATTATAAATGCAAAAATTTGCGAGGATTTGATGTTTGTTGCTCTTTCACGCAAAAACTACTGAACTTATCTAGATCACACTTTTGCAGTAGTATAGCCTATACATTAGAATACCACATAGGCATATATATTTTGAAAATTTCATATTCGATTCGAAGAAATAAAAAAAAATTACACTAACTAATGTTAGATATTTTTTTAAATAATCTAAAATTATTTTTATAGTTTTAATTAATTTCTATCCATCTTTCACGATATTAGAAATGATATCGATAAGAGTTGAGAGATTGACAAGAAATACACAATATTTGATCACTACACAAACAACGTAATATAAAAACACTCCGTAAAACGTTTTTTTTTACTTTTTTTTCAACTTCACGCTGTATACCGCTCATAGAGTAGTGTAAGACACTCCGTTCTCTTTTAACATTATAACATTTTAAAGTGGGTGAATAAAATGTTATTTCTATTTTGTATATACATACATACATAGCTTCACACTGTATTCCGCATATAGCAGGGTAGGCAGAGGGAACCTAGTGTTAAGACACTTCGTTCCCCACTTTCCACCGAATTGAGGCATTGCGTGTTGAGTGGCGAAACTCAACGCCGCGCTTTGCCTTGCCACCAAACCCAGGAAATGAAAAATTCCATTTCCTGGAGTGGGAATCGAACTCACAAACCATTTACGGTCGCACGCTTGTGCCACTGCGTCACGACTGGAATTATATATAAAATAAAATCCTATAAGTATAATTTTATAGGAAAACACCAATAAATGTATCATTAATTTGCAAATAGTTGTTTACCATGAGAACTTAAAGCACATGTTTCACACTGTTCTTGCATACATACGTATTTAAATGGCTATAATGTTACTGTAGTTTACTTTAACTAACAATTTGCATACTAGCTATAGCTTATACTCGGTTATTATGTGTTAAGAATTAGAATATGTGTATTCTAGTATAAAGTTATGACGTAGATTTTGATTTATTAATTCATTCTACGGGCTCAATATTGATATTTTTTTTCTATATATGTTTTTCACTCCTACGATGTTGCAAAAATTGAATGTTAAGTCAACAATAGTGTCTGGACACTCTGTGCTTTATATTGAATGTATGTATGTTTGTTGCTTCATATCAAATTATAACACTAACACGCTTAGTTCTGTTATATATGGATTATTTGGACATATGAGCAAATTAACTTAATCGGATGGCAAGAAATTGGTTAATATCGTTAAAAGATTTTCTTTATAATTTTTTTTATGGATCACGGATGGCAAACGAGCAGAAGACCTGCCTTACCATGGTAAGTGGTTACCTTCGTCCATAGACATCTACAACACCAGAGGTGTTGTAAATGCTTTGCTGACCTAGAGGATACAGATGGAAGGGGAGGACAATATAGTAGTCCGCTATCGGAACCACCATATTCTGAAGAAAGGATTCGTTGGAAAGAGGAAAACCTGGCTTACATGCCATCGAACCGGAAAGCATCATTAGATATTTGGCACATTATTACATTTTGTAATATAGACCTTTGGAGGGAGTGCCACGAAGATCCTGGCGATTTGCAGATCCGACATCGCAAATGGAGCTGGATCGGTCACACTTTGCGTAGGGATTCGGATCACATACCAAGACAAGCTTTGGACTGGAATCCCCAGGGTAGGCGAAAGCGTGGCCGTCCAAAGCAAACCTGGCGGCGCTCGATTGTTGCAGAAGCCAAGAGCATCAGGCTAACCTGGAGTGAAGTTAAGCGGATTGCGCAAGACAGACAAGAATGGCGTGACTTTGTATCTACTCTCTGCCCCGCTGTGGGGACTTAGGACTACAAGAGAAGAGATTACATTCTGTACATATTAGATATATACATAGATAGTTACAGATGAATTCAAGATAATAAGCTATTACAAATTAAACAATTTAATAAGGTTGAAATTAAAAAAGTCAACATAGTGAGAATATGGCATTAATTTAATTCTAAAGGATTCAAATTATTTTTTATTGTATTGCATATGAATGAAACGTCTCTTTTTATCGACTTTTAAGTCAATATATAAATAAATACCTAAAAATTAATTACCTAAAGTTAATTAAAAATTACTGAAAAGCGTGAGTGTCATTAAGATCAGGGACGCCTTCTTCCCTTGAAAGAAGAACGATGAATATGTATACATAATTTAATAAAGTGCTTTATACATAGCCTAATCAGAAGTAACGTCACCAACAAAATATGTTCTGGAAGCGAGTCTACGGATTTTTTTTTATATATTAGATATAGAGACCTTCGTTTTTGACTGACTTCCGAGAAAGGAGAAGGTTCTAATTCGCCAGGATTTTTTACGTGTGCTACTTCTACTACATAATTTTTTATTGGATGAACCCATTTTTATTATGCTTTTTTATATGATAGTTAATTCTTCTAATATAGTCCCATTTAAATTAAGTTAGGATCTGAGGATTAGTTTTAGAGTTATTCGTAATAATTTTACTTTTTAGTGCATTTTTTGTCGGTTTTCTTTTTTTTTAAATTTTAATTGTATACAAGTGGGAACTTCGTTGGAACGTAACTGAATGTAATTGAAATGCCAGTCTGTTTCAGATTGAACAGCTGGCTGGAAAATGAAACATTGTGTCTATTTTTAGTATTGTTACTTTAATATTAAATAATTAAAATTTTATCTAAAATCTTCAACAAATATAATATACTAAAAGGTTTAATTATTACGAATAACTCCAAAACTGCTCATCAGATCTTAACCAAATTTAAAGAGAATCATCTAAATATACACCCAGTAAAAAGTTGTCCGGTAACATACATAAAAAATATATAGACGAATTCTGGGTTCGATTCTCAATCCAGGAAATGTATGTTTAGTATTTTAATTTCCTGAGTTTGGTAAGAAGGCGAAGCGCGGCGGTGAGTTCCGTCACTCAACACGCAATGCCTCAGTTCAGCGGAATGTGGGGAACGGAGTGTCCTAACACTAGGTTCTCAGGTTCCCTCTGACTACCCTACTATATGGGGGGATACAGCGTGAAAATAAAAAAAAAATAAAAATCGTTTTGAAACAGATGTGTAACAAGATTTTTTTTATAAAACGATAAAGTATATTATATTTTTATAGTAGGTGAGATTAAAAATCATGGGGTGGCGGTAATTAGTCGCACGTGCCCTACTGTACTCGCCACTTGGGAATGATTTGGGGACAACATTTCCGGTCACCATCACGCGATTTTCACTAGTTCTTCCAACCGTGGTTAACAACATTTGGTTAAAATTTTAAATTTTAAAACTAATTGAAAAATATCATATTTTTAATTTTCTATATTTAATTTGATATTAATAGGCTTAAATAAATAGGTCTGTAGATCAAGGTTACATTATGAAATATTTATTATGTAAGGTCAAGTTCAATAAAAATATTACATATTATTTTATTCATTCGCTGTAATTTATTTTTAACTTCACGCTGTATCCCGCATATAGCGGGGTAGGCAGAGGGAACCAGAGAACCTAGTGTTAAGACACTCCAATCTTTTTCAACATTTCAACATTCGTTGTAAAAAAAATAAAAAAAAATATTTATATAGGTGAAAACACGTGTTTATATATATATAGAATTTTTATAATAAAAAAAAACATTATAATATGTACTTTAACAGATAATTTATACTCTATAGTTAAAGTTACAATAATAGGCAGATTAGGTCGTAGTCTTCGTCTCACTGGCAAACTCCATGCGACAACGTGTCAATAAAGCCAATAAACTCGTCGCAACTTCTATAAGTACCAAATGAACACAATTTATCGATTTAAGATGGCCTCTGCTACCCCAAATGTCACTTTACAGGCGATATTGATAGTCGGTGACAGGAACCTTACTGACTTCCCCCATACCACGTTCGGTAGCTTATTTTCATAGCCTCTCCAAGCACTTGTCTAGCAAATATAACCTTTACTACACACAAATAAGGTCGTACACTCAATAATTCGCCCGCAAAACTAAGTTTGTGGAAGCAAGCGAAACTTACGCGACATCTAAGGAAATATTTTGTTTGATAAAACGCGCCGAGGTTGCCCTCGGTCGTGAGCCTAGGCGGATTTTCTTTTTCTCTCTTTCAAACGGGGTCTTTTCATAACTGTCAGGGATCAATTCGGTCAAGAGATTTGGTTTCTAAATCTTGTTTCATTCCATTGAGTGATTATTGGCATCTATTTTATAAAGTATTTAACTATTTTTATTTGTTTTAGCTAGCAATATTTCATATTGCAAAAATTTGTAATTATTAATAAATATATAACATTTTAAGGAAATTATAGGTATAAATATAAATTTAAATTATCAAATGGATGGATGTAAAGTACAACTCCAAATAAAATTTAGTAATAAAACGTTGTCCGTCCGAATTCAGTATAAAATAGCCTCTTCGTCTTGAAAATTTGTTACCGGCACGAATGCGCTCTGCACCTCGCAATAAAACTTTAATACAATTTGCCGACCGTTGACGACCGCTGCAATTTACGTGCACAGTAGCGGAAGTGTACACTTAAACAAGATGGCGGCCGATGGTCACGTGACCGCGGATTCACCCCGACTTCCGGCGCTCATTCACAAACATGTCAAGTGTATTGCGGGTAGTTTGATAATTATCGGCATCATTACAACAACCCCTAATGTTTTTTTGTTTGAATATTATAGAGGCGCATCTGTTATGATTTTTTAGTTATTGTGCGAAATGTAAAGCACTTACTTCCAATATTTTGAGTATGTTACTTTTGATATTTTTTTTTATTTTGGTTTATTGGAAAAATATTATCAAAATGTTTACAGTCCATCGTAATCATCATTTTTATAGTATTTCACTTATAAAATATATAAAAAAATGACTGATCTTGCCCTGAATCTATTGTAAAATTACAAGTATATAATCTATATTAAGGAAAAAAATAGTGGACACAAATTGCCTAATCGGTCGGTTGAAACATAAATAATTACTTCAAAATCGTGAAAAATTGAATTTCAAGCTTAATACCATTCCCATTCGAGGGAATGTTTTCGTATAATGGATATTCAGAATTTTTTTGTATAATGGATCGCCTTTTAGTTTTAGTTGCAATTTTATAAAAATATTTATTAAATTTAGTCTCAATTTGGTTTTGTTTGTATCTGTTGAACTGTGAGATAAGTTAGCAAGACGTAATGCAAAAAACTATTATAAACCAATTAATTTAAACTATTAAATAAAATATATTATATTAATAAAACAAAATTAGGTGCAACTTTTTCTTTCTTTTTTTTTAACTTCACGCTGTATCCCGCACACAGCAGGGTAGGCAGAGGGAACCAGAGAATCTAGTGCTAAGACACTCCATTCTCTTTCAACAATTCCGTTCCCCACTTTTCGCCGAATTGAGGCATTGCGTGTTGAGCGGCGGAACTAGACGCCGCGCTTTGTCTTTTTACCAAACCCAAGAAATGAAAATGGAGCTTGGTGTGGGAATCGAACCCACAACCTGTCGCGCTTACAGTCGCACGCTTATGCCTCTGCGCCACGACAGGCGATTTTTTCTAATATTTTAATTAAGCACCAAAAGCAAATTGAATATTAATATTTTTTTTATTATTTATAAAACAATACTTCACATCACTTAGCTTCACGTTATATCCCTAGCGGGTTAATCATAGAGAATAAATCGCCAAACGCTACCGTAAAAAAAAAGAGAAAAAATCAGAAAATAGTATTTAAAAAAAATAAAACGTTTAGTTCGACCACGTCAGTGTTTTGTCTTGTGGTTGAATGAAGGGGCGAAAAATCAATAGGCAGGCTCTGCATGTCACAACTACTTAGAAAGTTTCGACATTTCAGTAATTTGGTCCGATGACCTCTACGCCTGTATGGACAGTCGGCCGTCGTCCGTGTCTTTTGTTATTGGTCAATTTACGTAATGTATTTACCAGTTTTACCATTTGCATAATTGCTTTAAGGCTTTGAACGTTCAATCATTTGTAGGAAAAATCAACATTTTTTTATATAAATGAAAATATATTTTTCTGATATATATATTTTTTACAGTTTCGCGCTTCTTGCTGTAAGGCCAAAACCTAGTGTCAAGACACTCTTCTTTTTTCTCTGCTTTCAACGGGAACTTGAGATATTGAATGTAGAGTGGCGAAGGTTAACACCATACTATGCTCTACTAGAGTTTTATATAAATTCCCTCTAATAGAATCGAATCGGGAACCGTCTTGCTTGCGTTTAAATGCTGCCCCACTGCGCCAGAATGGCTTTTTTTATAATTATTCAATATATACTTCCCATATTTAATTTATATCAATAATTACAAATTGTATACATAACATGAAATAGGCTATCATCAAAAATAACAATAATTTAACCTTTTTAAACTAGTGACATTTGAATATACAACACAGATAGTAAAAAGAAAATAGTTTGTTGGGGATTAAATGCGGTACTTTGTAACCACACAACAGAGATACGAATACGTGGAGGTTTCATTCGTGGAATGTGAAAAATATGGAATAAATTTTAAGCTTCCACATTCAGCGCTAGCTCAGATAAAGAATTTAATATATACACTATGAAATGCTAGTTTTACACCATTCTATTATTGTCATATCTAGATATTTTATTTTTAAAAATATAGCTTTATGCTTTATACCGTGTAGCAGGATAGTTAAAGAGAACCTAGTGTCTGGACACTCTGTTTCATGATTTCCGTCCGTATTTGAAATTTTTTCATTTTAAGTGGCGGAACTCAACGCAATGCAAAAATTTATGTATGCAAAAATGAATTAACTTTTTCATTATTCGTATTTTTGCTTCTTAATAATTTAATTTTTGTAATTCATATCAACCAATTGATAGTTTTAGTAAAATAAAGAAGTAAATAGAAATGGTGGTGTGAAGAATTTTAAATTTTGTAGTAACTTAGTTTTCTGTAGCTTAGCTTAAATTAAAAATTAAAAATTGCCAAAGAAAAAGCAACACTCAAATAACAGTCATTAAGAACAAATTCGGATAAACTAACAAAATAAATCACAAAAAAAATAACAATTACCATTAAAAAAAATAATCGAATAACAAAAAACGAATCGAGCAAAACTATTCGTTTCAAAAGTCAATAATTGCATAAAATTAATCACCGTTACATAGCCACCGTACCCCTGTCTCCCCTCAAAGGACACAATAAAAAGCCGCCAAAACGCTGTGCGTCTGGCTGTCAGTCCGTCTGTGTCAATCAATTAGACAAGCGTGGAGCGCAGAGTGGTACGCAGCGTCAAATCTCTGGCCACGCCTTATATTGATCAGGACCGCCCAGTTGCGCTGAAATTCGTGTTGCGCGTGTGCTTATCTACTCTGTCGTAAGCTGCCGCGTTAGAAGGTACCGCTTAACGGTTATCCTGTGAATATTATGATTTTCATACTAAATTTCAGATTTCATACATATATTTATATGTGTATGTATAATTTGTAGTCCCTGTATGGTATAATATGTATAATTTCTATATATTTGAAGAAATATTTATATCTATATGTTTGTTTCATTTTATGTATATATGACAATGCATCTATTCTTATTTTGTGTATTAGAACATAATAAGTAAGTATGTTTGTATGTGACTATTAGAAATGTCGTAGATTGACGTATAGGGTGAACATTTGTAGTGTTTGTCCTAGTCTGGCAAGATAAGCGTAGGGTTGCAAACCAATACCTAGCAAGTACAATTACAGTTTTTTCAGAAATCATTCTCAATTAGGTTGTTTAACTTAAAAAAATAAGTTATTCGAAAACACTTTCAGGTTTTGCTTAATTTATCCACTTATTTCTCTATCTATTATTTACCTGTATACAATGTCACTCACTAAGCGCATGACAGACACAGTACAGCCTAAACTAACTTTGCTGAGTTTCTTGCGCCGGTTCTTCTCAGGTCTGAGGCATTAAATTTAGTGAACCGGTGGTAAATTATTTGACGTTCAAAAAATGAAGCTTGTAACTTCTTATTTTGAATAAAATTATTTGACTTTGACTTTGACTTTGACTAACGAACTGGTGAAAGGCTAAGTTCAGCACACTTCAAAGAGTGTAGAACACTAAGAGGATTTCCTGAAATTCTAACGGAAACGAGAAATAATGAGATTCAACGTATTACAAGCGACACTATGAACGATATTTACCTATGTTATATTTTTAAAAAGTTATGGGCGATAACTAGCAGTAAATAAATATGTATTTGCCTATAAATCATTGATAACATTAAATTCTTGTAACCTATTATATCTAATAATTAAGATTTTAACAAAACAAGAAAACCGACTTCAAATAAAATGCACCGAAAAGTAAAACTATTACGAATAACTCCAAAACTCGTCAGAACTTTACTAAACCTAAATAAGACCACACCAGAACCCCTAACTAAATAAAAGAAGAATAATCACAATTGATTCACTCAATAAAAAAAATTTATATTAACACACACATAAAAACCGCGTGTCGTGACGCAGAGGCACAAGCGTGCGACTGTAAACACGACAGGTTGTGGGTTCGATTCCAACTCTAGGAAATGTTAGTGTTTTCATTTCCTGGGTCTGGTAACAAGGCAAAGCGCGGCGTTGAGTTTCGCCACTCGACACGCAATGGCGCAATGGCGTGGCGCAATTGGCGGAAAGTGGGGAACGGAATTTCTGTAAGAGAACGGAGTGTCTTAACACTAGGTTCTCAGGTTCCCTCTGCCTACCCTGCTATATGCGGGTTACAGCGTGAAGTTAAAAAAAATACTCAAATCAATAACCTCTTTTTTGAGAAATCAGTTAAAAATACCAGTTGTATCACAATTCGCAATTGGCAGTATAGCAGTATATACATATTTACAGCTAAAAACATATATATATGGACATGGGTGAAAATATACATTTACTTTTAGAGCCTCCAGTAATTTCCCTCGCTAAGTGAATAAGGAAGTAGCTCCATCTGCCGCGTTAAAATCTTACCTTCCTAAGTAACAAGGCCATTGCAAGTAACAATTAACGCTTAACGATTATTGTTACAGCGACCGCTAATGCAAAGTATTATTTGCCCCCACCTCCCCACGTTTATGTTGTTATATATAGATATGTTCCAGTTAGATAGGTAATTTTATAACGATTTTCTTTGTTATTGTTGAAAATTGTACTGTTATTGATATTGAAATTGTTTTCTTTTTTGTTATATTAAAAAGAAATTTAAGATATACATAGATTTTTAAAGTATTTTTTTTTAGAATATTCATATTTAAAATTATGACTTTAAAATATTCATATATACAATATATGTATGTAGGTAGAGGTAATTGCTATGAATTTGGGGAAAAGTAAATATTAAGAGCAACAATATATAGCGTATTTTTGTTAATGGTATTTAGGTTAAGTAGTGTCAGGTTTTTTCCAGCATAAAAGGGTAATCAGAGAAGACCTAGAGTAAGGACTCTCAGTTTTCTGCTTAAAATGTATAATAAGAACCAAGTATAGAAAACATTACAAACAGTATAGTAAACATTCATTTTTGTTATACTATAAAGAAATTTAAGATATACACAGTTTTTTAAAGTATTTTGACGTTTTTTTTAATAAAATTCGTTTCATTCAATTTTCTTAGTATGATTTTATCAGATTATAGGAATAATTAAATAATTTTAAATCGATATTTTTCTATACAAATTCGAAACATCGAGTAGGCATCGAGTGCATATATTTTTTTTTTATTGACAACGGACGGCAAACGAGCAGAAGGACCACCTGATGGTAAGTGGTTACCTTCGCCCATAGACATCTACAACACCAGAGATGTTGTAGATGCGTTGCCAACCTAGAGGATATTGTTGGTAGGGGGGACAATGTAGTAGTCCACTATCAGAACCACCACATTTTGGGGAAAGGATGGGTGGGAAAGGGGAAAATCTGGCTTACATGCCATCGAACCGGAACACATCATTAGATATTTGGCGGTTCGTCTTTGACACGATAGTGGTCGCGAGCCAGTCGGAGGACGAACCTCCTACCACCTAAAAATTGTTATGGATGCGTCAGCAGAATGTCACTGCTATAGCAAATATTGACGGAAATTAGTTCTGCTTTTAAATTATTTCTTCATTATTTATTATTTACTGTATTCATCATCATCTTAAGCCTTCTTAAAGTTGAAAAAATATATATGTTACCTTTTCGACTGCTCTCTACTGCTGCTTCTGTGATCTTTATATAAATACTTGAATTTAAAATTTCATATCACATTTATGAAAATTATTTACATGGATGAATATATGATTTGTCCCGATTAAGCTTTATTAATTGAATTTATTTGTTTTTTTTTTTTATTGATAACGGACGGCAAACGAGCAGAAGGACCACCTGATGGTAAGTGGTTACCTTCGCCCATAGACATCTACAACACCAGAGATGTTGTAGATGCGTTGCCAACCTAGAGGATACTGATGGAAGGGGGGACAATGTAGTAGTCCACTATCAGAACCACCACATTTTGGGGAAAGGATGGGTGGGAAAGGGGAAAATCTGGCTTACATGCCATCGAACCGGAACACATCATTAGATATTTGGCGGTTCGTCTTTGACATGATAGTGGTCGCGGTTCGTCTTTGACATGATAGTTTATATTGAGAAGAAATACAGAAAGGGTTTTTTGTAATAATGCATAAAAATAAAAAAAAATTCCACACACTACCGTATGATTGACATACACTGAGGTGCTGAGGCAATGTGTACCTTACATGTCGACAGGTCTACTAATTAAAATTCCTTCGTAGATACATTTTTTTTTACATACAACATAAATCATTATAGCTAGACAATATTATTCAATTTCTGGAAATATAATAGAAAAAAATTATGATTTTCATTAGCTATCAGCTATGATAGGAAACAAGACTCATCAAAATCAGTATACCCAGTAAAAGTTATACGAAAAAACCAAAAAAAAAATTACAACACACATACCCACATACAAATAAATATCATATATACTGTACATACGATATATACATATATATACAAACAGATATAAATCCACTCATTAAGTCATAACGTGAAAAGCAAACCGCTAATGAAAGCCATTACCGTTCTTGCAGTTGGACCAATTGAATATGTAATACGTATTACTTTATGTACCGCGTAAAGTCTATTTCCGATACCAATATTTTATTGTGAGGCTATCATTACGCAGTGAGACAGCGAACTGTAAACGCATTGGGTTGTGGGTTCGATTACCACTCGGGGGATAGGTACATATATATATATTTTTGACCATAAATATATAAAAGGAACAATAAATGTTATATAAATAAATACAGAGCGTGCGAAGATGGTTTTATTGCTTAAAGCAATCTCTAACAGACAATCTTTGGCGAGAGTCTTATTAGACATGGTTAATGCAAATCTTGAAAAGAAAAAAAATATACAAAAAATTAGCTTAATAGTGGAGAACGGAATTGTTTAAAGAGAATGGAGTGTCTTAACACATCGGTTCTCAGGTTCCCTCTGCCTACCCTGCTATGTGCAGGATACAGCATGAAGATAAAAAAAATAAGCTTAACAATTACATACTAACAACTGAATATCTAATAAGCAAAAATGAATGATTACATTTAAAGTACTTTTATATCTCCACTTTCACAAGACCGAATGCGGCGTTGAGTTCCGCAACAACACGCAATGTCTTGAAATCGGGCGGAATACAAACACTAGGTTCTCCCTGACTACCTTTACGGGATAAAGCGTGAAGCTGATTTATTAATTATCAGCTAATTAATATTTTATCGTACACATCAAACCGGATATTGCTATTCGACGTTTCATAATATACCTCAAAATTCCATCATCTTTATAATCCTATTAGCACTGTATTTATTACGCGTTATCATTTGTACCGGCATTTGGATTGTAAAATTCATTTATAATTGTGTTAAATAACTTCACGCTGTATCCCGCATATAGCAGGGTAGGCAGAGGGAAAGCTGAGAACCTAGTGTGAAGATACTCCGTTCTCTTTCAACAATTCCGTTCCCCATTTTCCGCCAGATTGAGGCATTGCGTGTTGAGTGGCGGAACTTAACGCCGCGCTTTGCCTTGTTACTAAACCCAGAAAATGAAAATATTTCATTTCCTGGAGTGGGAATCGAACCCACAACCTGTCGCTTTACAGTCGCACACTTGTGCCTCTGCACCACGACAGGCGTTAATTGTGTTAAATAATAGTAAATAATATTATTGAGTGATTGACAGACAACGCGATGAAAAAACTGACCGTAGATAGGGGAGTGTAGGGAGCACTAAGAAAAGATTTCCGGAAGATTATATGAGAATGAGAAAATACAATTTTTTTTTAGCTTCACGGTGTATCCCGCATATAGCAGGCAGAGGGAAACTTAGTGTTAAGACACTCCCTTCCCTACTTTCCGCCGAATATATTTTACGTTTTATAATTCACTATAGTTATGTTTTTGTTTTGTTTAAAATTTAAAAAAAAAAACAACATATACTGTAAAAATAAGAAAAATCTGTGTGTAAAAGTTTTTATATACTAATTTAATATTCAAGCCATCGTAAGACCAGCATTTGCCTGTAAGCGCAATGCTTGTGGGTTCAATTCCCGTTCAGGACAATAATTATATTTTCCTGAAAATATAATTATATGCGCCTGTCGTGGCGCAGAGGCACAAGCATGCGACTGTAAACGCGACAGGTTGTGGGTTCGATTCCCACTCCAAGAAATGATTTATTTTCAATTTCTGGGCTTGGTAACAAGCCAAAGCGCGGCGTTGAGTTCCGCCACTCAGCACGCAATTCCTCAATCTGGCGGAAAGTGGGGAACGGAATCGTTGAAAGAGAACAGAGTATCTTAACACTAGGTTCTCAGGTTCCTTCTGCCTACCCTGCTATATGCGGGATATAGTTAAGATAAGATAAGAATTATAAAATTATATTTAAATTATTATCTTTTTCCTGCTCTGATGAGACAAAAGGTATTGACTTCCGCCACTCAAAACCCAATATATATAATTCGGAAAGCGGAAAACAAAGTGTCTCGACACTAGTTTCTTTCTACGTACCCTCCTATGTAGAAAGCGTGAAGCTAAATAAGCTTAGTATTTACTATTTAGTTTTTGGAATAATTACATTTCATAATCTATATATAAATACGTGAAGCAAAAACTTTGTATACCTTTTTACGAAAATTACGCGGACGGAGGAGCATGAAACTTGGCACACTTATAGTTTATATAGAGAAGCAGTGCAGAATGCTATTATTTTTCAAAAATAATGTATAATAAGTATATTAAATTAAGAAAATAAATGTTACACGTACTACCATGGTTTGACATCAATATTTACTTTATATAAAGTGACATATACATTACTAAAGACAACGCGTTGTTAACGCGTCAACGGGTACACTAGTTCATGTAATTAAATTAACATATTTTCATAATCAAAAACAGAATATTTATTTAAATCAAAAGCCCATCTAATGAGAATTCTAAAGCCCAGGATGAGCTAATTTTAAATAAAAATATGATATCTTTTTTATCATCACCCATCTATTAGCTATAGAACGCAGTACAAAGAGATTTTCATTTTTAACAAATAAAAGATACTTTAATGGACAATTAAGTGTGCTAACTGAATATAACATAATATATAGAATATAGAAAATGAATTTTTATTTAAAAAAAATATAGAACATTCATATGTAAAGTTGTGACTTTAAATTTTTTGGCGGAAAGTCAGTTGCTTAAATAATATTCATATTTACAATATATATATATATATATATATATATGTAGGTAGAGCTAATTGTTATGAATTTGGGGAAAAGTAAATATTAAGAGCAACAATATATAGCATATTGTTGTTAATGGTATGTTAGTTAAGTAGTGTCAGGTTTTTTCCAGCATAAAAGGGTCAGATAATCAGAGAACACCTAGTGTTAAGACTCTCTGTTCTCTGCTTAAAATGTAAAAACCTTAAAAAAAAGTAAGCATTCATATATAGAGAAAATTATTAAAATTTCATAATTTCCAAAACCAAATACACGACAAGTGGCCTCTAGCCACTAAACGTCAACAGCTAAAGACACAAAAATATATAACATAAATATTAATTTGTAACAGTACAAATACTAGTACATAAAACGCTTCAGTCGCGCTGCCGATAGAGTGCACCGTAATTATCAATTCACAAATCCAGCTCGCATCCCAGTCTTTTACCCTCGAATCCTCTAAGCCCCAATGACGCCCCTAAACAACTCCTCTCCGAACATTAAATACAATTTCTTTAAATTGCTCCTAAGTACTACCACCCTCATTGGGTATTTTTACCGTCATTACCATAATCTCCGATTGTATATCTCTTTCTGTTACACCATTAAGTGTTGCCATCTCGTTCTATCAAAGCCTTAAAATTGTACGTTAAATTTAAGGCTCATTCTCTTATGATTTAGGTAAGATTCGCCTTCGTTCAAACGCGTTTATGTTGTAATTGCGGGAATAGGCAGGAGTGTTGCTACATACAATTTTTTCCTCTGTAACTTTAAACTCCGTGTGAAAAGGCTCAGGTGCGTCGGTATTGGGTCCTGTGCAGGTGAATTATATTGTCAGCCACAGAAACGAGTAATTATATCGAAACGGCGCGCCGTCGTTAATGACTCTCGACGGCTATTTTATTAGTCCAAAGTATTGAAACTGCTGCCTTGTCTGTGTTTTACTAAACTTAAATTACAGCAATTGGAACTTTTACCTTTTGTACACTATGTCTAGCTAACGCCTATATGAGGTTTAAGGATTGTTTTCTTTACTATTAGCAATGTATGTAGCAAGAACTATATATACACATGTAGGTACATATAAGCTATACACACGTATATAAGTAAATATTCCATAAGAAAGACAAAACTAACGTCCTTATTCTCATATATATATATATACATATATATATATATATATATAACCTTTATCTTTTTGTAAGGTTTTTTTTTCATATTTCAACATTCAGCTGAAATTTGATAGATATATTTACTACGGCTTACACCACTCAAAATTATACAGAACAAACGTTCGGTATTAAAAGTTTTTTGGGTGGATGAGAGGTAGAGGGTCGGCCCTCCCTTATTTAGTCACGCCATTTAACAGGAACGGCAAAGGGCTAAGAATTAATTATTTATGCTACTAGGCTCGGAATCGCGCGGAAGATGTCACAGCCAGCCCTGGACTCTCATAATTTCACGTTTTTTTTTTAATGGAAAATTTCAAATGCAAGAGTTTCTGTGTAAATAATAATAACATTTTTAGAAATATATATATCAGATTTTAACAAAAAAAACGACTAATAAAGTGCTCTAAAAATAATTTTAGGAATAACTCAAACAAATACTTGTTAGATCTTAACTATATTTAAATGGAAACCAGAAACACTATGTATCGTATGAAAAAGTATAATCAAAACCGGTTCAACAAATATTCTCCTTCCCTTTATTTTCATCAAAGAAACAATAAGCAATATTACTTTTTGTATTCATAGATGGAAAAATGTTGAATTGAATATTACATATATCTAGTCAAAGAAAAAAGTTTAAATTATATGAATTTAACTAAATGATCTTGTTTGAGTAAGTTGACTTTTTGGTAAATTGATAAGATGGTAAAAAATGGTAAACATATGTAAATATATATATATATATATATATATATATATATATATATATATATATACGAGTATATATATATATAAAGAATATTTAACCCTTCTTGGTTCTTGTCAACTAATTATCACTTCGGTCAGTTACAAAATATTCCCGAAAATATAGATTTTGTACTATTTACGAAAATCTTCTACTTTATAATCCTATAAAATTATCTTTCGAGTGTAAAGTTATATATATGAAGTAGTTATTAATATAAAAAAAAAAAAAATTTCAAAATTTACTCAAATTTATCCACAGCGTACTTTTTATATTCCTTTATTTTATTTTATTTAACTTCACGATGTTCCCCGCACATAACAAGGCAGACAAAGCGAACAAGAGAACCTAGTGTTAAGACACTCCGTTTCTCTTTTAATACTTCCGTTCACTCTCCGCCAAATTGAGGCATTGCGTACTGAGTGGTGTAACTCAAGGCTGCGCTTTGCCCTCATTTTTTTAATGTACCTATATATTAAAACACATAAAATATTATAATCCAAGTTTTCAGAAGATCTATCATCAGAAATTTATCTTTTAGAACTTAACTTCACGCTTTATCCCTAGCGGGGTAGTCAGAGAGAACGGAGCGCCAAACGCTACGGTCCCTGCATACCTCTTTTGCTTCGTCCACAGTCATTAACCCCTTCATACATGCCCTCCGGGGGGTCCTCATGCTTTTTACGTGACCTTCCTCCAGTATCATTGATACTTTTATAACAATAAAAAAAAAACACAATATCAACTGGACACAATGAAATGAAAAACACAAACAATATTCAAACAAGAACAAGAATAGCAAAACGTAAACGTTAGTAAATTGCACAAAATTGCACACAGTATCATTTCAGGTTGTTTCAATACATTTCCTGAAAAGAAAATTACAATATTTTACATGATTAAATCGAGACCAAAATGTCTGTAACATTTAAAGTCATGGTATCCTTTATTTCAACAAATGTCGATTATAGGTTATGTAAATACGACATGAAAATTACCTCTTGAATTTATAAAGAGTGTAAGAATATGTTAATGTAATAAAAAATCGGTTTGAAACTTTATCTCGCTTAGCAAGATAGTCAGTTTACTAAGTGTTAAGACACTCCGTTCACCGCTTTCCATCTTATTTTATGACACTGCATTTTAAGTAGAAGAACTTAACGCCTTGACTAAAGCGGAGAAATAAAAATAAATTAAATATAATCATCCGAACGGGAATTGAACCCGTAACCCTTCTCATTTTCAGTCAGATTGTTGCACTGTACTCTTATATGCGTATAAGAAATCTATATATTAATACGTGAAGCGAAAACTTTGGATCCCTTTTTACGAAAATTACGCGGAAACAGGAGCATGAAATTTGGCACACTTATAGTTTATATAGCGAAAGAGTGCACAATGATTATATTTTTAAAAAATAAGGCATAAAAATACATTAAATAAATATTACACACACTACCATGATTTGACATCCATATTTATATTAAGTGACATATACGTCACTACGCAATGCGTTATTAACGCATTTACGGGGACACTAGTATATATAAGTATATGTTAACACGAAATGCACTTGTAATGCAAATTTCTTAACAAATAGCTTAGATCATACATTTGAAAGTAAGGAAATAATATAATATATTATTTAAAATAAGCCTCCGTTGCGCAGTTGTTACTCAAATGATTTCACGTGGTGGTCATAAATTCGAATTTCTATAGAGAAAACGTTTATATTTAAGATATTTTTGTTTACAAATCAAACTAGATGAAGTGAGGCTCGGAATGATTTATTCATACATGTAATGACTTTAGTTGGGACAAAAATAAAACGAAAATACAGATAACCATATAAAAATAAACAACTGAACTGCGCAATTTTGTCTATGTTACTAAAATAACCAATAGTCGTCGTTTTTTCAACACTTTTCCATAGATGCTCAGTTCGTACTGATATTAGCCTATCACTCGCTGATAATGTAACTTTATATTGGTGAAACAATTTTTCAAATCGGTTTACTTGTTTTAGAGTTAAACTATTACAAATAAAAAAACAAAAGGTGAACGAAATCTTTCGTCTATTATTTATTTATTAGGAAGCCAACAGTACATACTATAAATACATTCTTAAACACAACATTTGTATATACATTGTTATATTGTGGGTCTCAATTACTGGCTAACTTGAT
>JAKGSA010002013.1:0-27741 GCA_033558755.1 Philaethria dido
TTCTCTTCACTTTCGTTGTGACAGTTCGACCGTTGTCATCTGGTGATCGACGCCGATACAGCGGATACCCATCGTTGCCAGTGACAGTCTCCGCCGTTAATTTCCGTGGATATCGTTTAGAGCACTTTCCATCGACCATGCAAGGTGATTGGGGATTGATGGCACCACACGGTCCATGAATCATATTAGTAGTAACAACATCATGTAGGTCTGGATCGACTTCATGATCAGGAATCTCGGCACATATGATATCATCTATTTGGTCAGGCTGAATTCTTTCCACTAACCAAATAAGAATGTGCGCGTGCGGTAGGCCTCGCTTTTGCCATTCGATTGAATATATCCAGCATCGAGTATCTCCAAAGACGCGTTGTTTAACAATAAAGTTCATCAGGGACCGAATTTTTTGCCTGAATATACGTGCTGTGATGTCGTGTCTATCATTTGATGTTTGTCCGGGAAGCAGCAATTGAGTAATTTCTATCCATTTTGGATTACAGGTAAAAGTAATAAAGAGATCTGGCCGGCCGTAATGACGAACATATGTCATTGCATCTTGTGCATATTCATGCATATGACGTGGGCTACCAATGTACGTCGCCGGCAGAATAGTTAATCGACCAATATTAGCTGCATTTCCTTCAGTACTAACTGCATCACGTAAATGGATGTACTCCTCAGAACGCAGTTTGGCTTGATTCAACCTAATAAATGTTAAACGTTCCGTTTCTATTTTTACATACATGTCAACGCAATACTGCTGAAACAATCGACGAAACCGCAGCAAATAGTTGTCAGCATTTTGACGAATCATCAAACGATATGCATAATAATTCATTGAGCTAACTTTCTATGTAGTTTCTTCACCTGAAATTAAAAATTTGATAATTATCCATTTCAAAGAGACATAATACAGACATTAACCATTATTAAAATACTGATACTTTACCATTCAATGGATTTATCATTTTAATATTAAAATAATATCCATCTTCTCCTTGCCAAAACATCAGTGGGTATTGCAATGCGTCATATGATCGATGAGTTTCAGATATTTGTTGCAGTTGCCCAGTATCGCGACGTGTAAGCACAATATCGCGTTTTTCCAATTGTTCACCAACAATCAGGATGGCAACTTCGTCTACAGTTGGAGCATTAAATGTGCGTTCGTGTGTTCCAGATGGTCGTTTATCTGCTTTGATGACAACTTTATAGTCATCATTTGGCATTTGCTCTAAAGCACTCTTAAACAACCTGACCAACGCATGATGTTCATGAAGCAGACACTGCAAGTCTTGAATAATTGCTCGCTTCATTCCTGCATTGATCCCTAGGCGTCGATCAAGTTGTTCTTCCATGTTGCCCATGAAATATATTTGTAAAAATTTATTCTGTGTATCTTCAAAAGGTAGTAATGATCCAATTCGATGGTGAATCTGTCCTTGTATCTACAAAATAAAAACCAGACAGTATTAAATGGGTTATAAACACTTTTTCTGTGGGAGAGTAGAGTTCAGTATTAGCAAATATAATACATACCAATAGATAAAGTAAGTTATTCTTTAACTACATTCTATGTAAGTACAAAAATAAATACCTTAAATGTCGGATTAAATCCTCCTTCTTCGATAATGTCTGCCCCAAATGACGTCATTTGGAAACAACTATTGTATTTTCGAGTATTTGCAAGAAAGTGGCGTGATTCTCGTGTTTCGCCACAAAGCAATGAATACAATGGCTCATGTGGCGGAGTCAACACTGGCAATTTCACTTTACCATTAAGGCAGCATAATCCAGGCGTTTCTCCGGAAAACTTTAATGCACCACAATACTCGCAAACAACGTCCATTTGCCCAATGCAAACGCTAGGATGCAAGCTGTAATCATTGCTGCAATCGTATCGAACCGCTGCTCGATTCAAATCAGCTAAATATCTTGTTCTGCGTCGCAAATTATCTATTTGTTGCCTTCTGTTGTTCGCTCGACGATTCTGCATTGCCAACCGAGCTGTTTCACGGGCTGCTTCACTTTGCTCTCGTGATTGAGAAGCACGAAGTCGAGCCATACTATCGCGGCGCTGTTCACGTGCAATTTCTTGTTCTTCTTCAGTCCTTTCATTTGCAGTATTTTGTATTCTTCTTGCATTACGGCTTTGTCGGGAAAGATTCGATCGTCTTGGTCGCGGCATTATTAATTAACATTCACTTCACTTCAATCCACTTGTTAATTATTTATTTAATAGAAATAGTTTTAATATTGATTTCTTACAAATATCAAATTGTCATCCATACGTCAATACATAGCTGTCATTTTACGTCAATTACATAGCTGTCATTTGCGTTTTGTTATTCCAAGTCTGATTCTTTTTTGTTATACCACGTTTTATAGTGACTGACGTTTCATGTCAAGTCACACGGGATCGCTGTCGAACGGGATAAAAAGTATCCTATGTCCATCTCCTGGCTCTAAGCTACCTCCCTACCAATTTTCAGCCGAATCTGTTCTGCCGTTCTTGAGTTATAAGTGGTGTAACTAACACGACTTTCTTTTATATATATAGATATATATATATATATATATCCATCCAGCAAAAAAAAATCGTTTGTTCATTTACATATGCCTACTGTCATTGACGCTAAGAGTGTAAGCATTTTTTTACTGCTTTTATTATATAACAAATAAATATTTTTTTGAAGATACAATAAGAAAAGATTAATGAATATTAAGCTGAGGTACAATTTGGATACAAATGACTTTAAAGATAGGAACATTTAATATAGAAATATAACAATAGCACAAGTTAAACTATAAATAATAAAGAAAACACTCCTTAGGAAAAATTATGCCATGTGATATATTTTTATTCATGATAAGCATTTTTTACTCTTATATGTAAATAAAGGATTTCGAATATTTCACACCGAAGATACTAGCAATTTCATGTTGTAAATAGAAAGATCAGCCAAACTATATGACATATGGAACTTTAATAAAAAAAATGGAGCATCAATAATATATATAATAATATAAACAGAGAAACGTGGACCACGTGGTTAGAACAGTCACAGATAAAATATCTTCTATGATAAAAGGTAATCAATGTTCGTAGAGTCCTTACGAACGAAGCCGTGTGCAATTCTTAGTACAAAATAAAGGTAATAATTATACATAAAATATACAAATTAATCCTTGGAAAATGCCTTATGTATTCAATTAATTTTAATTTGCTGAAATTAACTTCTGCAGCTGATGTTTTTTTTATTGATCGAAGGAGGCAAACGAGCAGAAGGACCTTCCTTGGTTACCTTCGTCCATAGACATTTACGACACCAGAGGAGTTGTAAATGCATTGCCAGCTTAAAGGGTAGATGGAAGGAGAAGAGACAATGTAGTGGCCGCGGCAGTACGCTATAGAAACCATTACATTCTGGGAAAAGGATGGGTAGGGATAGGGAAAACCTGGCTTACATGTCATCGAACCGGAACACATATTAAATATTTGGCTGTTCATCTTTGACATGATAGTGTAACGTTATGTAATCCTGACTTGCTCACTACCTTCCTAAAACGGTTCACCGAGCCGAACTACCATACGCTCCTGATATTTTTTATTTAAGAGTTAAAAGGTACTGGTGTCTCACAGACGTAAGCATAGCAATAAATACTAGATTCTAATAGACGTCACCTTAACAAGACTGTGATATTTCCCTTGTGTCTGTAGTACATAGCCTCAAAAAATCATCTATATTTGCTTACAGTCTATGAAATGATGTTTTGAGAACGCACTGCATACATAATATTTTATAAAAACCAGTTTTGTATAATAACTAGCCATTTGGCATTGACAAAAGTTTATTTAAACTGAAATGCGGAGTTTGTTCAATCTGCTGTATTTCAGTGTTAATATGTAATGGTGCTGACGTCAATTATTTCGCGTCGGACTGTACTGATCATGAGGTTTTCTACTATGTTATGTCCAAATTTAGATTCTGTCCGATTGTGATTTCTGGACTCAATAGTCATTTTGTAAGAAAACTGTTTTGATACCAAACCAAGAAAAAGAGCTTTCTGTTTACCATTTTCACAGGATTTTGTACTTCCAGAGCTATTAGAAGCAGATAAAAATTAGTAGCTTTCGAGAGAACTGCGTTTGACAATTCGAAGGGTTATGATTTTTCCCTTTGTCAACCTCAATCCACACCTGAGATACCATGAGGAAGAAAATTGTGCAGTATTTGTTTACGGAATAATGGGGTTTCAGGAAGAAAATGAACCGTAGAATCGCGGTGCAGTTCTTAAATTATGTCATAAGTGAAGAAAAATAATAATGTAAGCTTTTTTGAATATTAAAAAAAATAGGTACTGTGCATGTGTGTAAAAAAATACAAAAAAATATTTAATTTTGTTTTTAAGGCTCCATACTTTATGTTCCAAACTAAACAAAGTTTGTTATTGTCTATTTCGATATAAATATTTGGTTTAATTTATAGATATTAAAAATAGGCGCATTTTAATTTGACGTCTGACAGACTACGGCTCAGTCAAATATTAATAAAAAATTCACCTCAGTTGCAGACGGTTAATTAAAAAAGGCTTATTATTTTTCTAGAGAATTTTTATAATACTACTATGCAATTATAATTTTTGTAATTATTATAACGTTTCTATTTCTTGTTATATTCACAAGCTTCGCAGTACAAAATGATTATTGGTTACGTTGTGATTGATCTTGGCTTAAGACAGTTCTCTTCGGTTCTTTCAATTGGACTAGTTTACGCTAAATCTTAACGATAATAGTACTTTAAAAGACCTTTATGTTTCAAAAGGACAAGAAAATATCGTGAAAATATTGTAATGTATTACTGATATTTTAGAGATACATTATGAATGGGAATGCATGGATGAATGCAATGTTTCAACAAGAATTAGATAAATGTTATGAATCTAGTAGCTGTGGTGTCTAAACAGCGGCTGTAGCGGCTTGATAATATTTTTGATCCATTATGATTTTTTATGAATTTATTATTTAACATTTCAGATTATGGAAACTTCGCTATCATAACATATTTTTTTAACACTCCACACCTTGACCAAAAATATATGTCAGTGAACTTAGCAAATCATTTTCCAGCAGATTACAAAAAAAGTGATTCTATTTGCAGGCAGAGTTGAAATAATGATCTGCGAACTTCCCGTAGCAAATCAGTTTTTAGCAAACCAGGATTGGAGCGAGTTATATTTGCATAAGTATGAGTTCTATAGTTCCTGATAGTTCTTACGAATAGTTCTCCCGACTTTGCTTCGAAAAAGTACTTTGAAAATAACTGTCGAAAATAGCTTATTAAATTAGTTCATGTGAAAAAGAACATAAATTATATAAAAATAAATATAAAAATTATTAGTATGGAGCCTAGATGCAGGAACTCTTCAATCTCTTATTGAATATAGTATGAATTATGATTTGAAATTGCAATCACGAAACGGAACTGACGCTGATCGAGCAGTGTTAGTATGTTAGTGAGTGACTTTTTATAGCTTTAAAGTAAAATTTAAATAGGAAAAGTAATAGACGCGTGTACAATGTTACATCGGTCGGACGAATAGGACGCGAATAATTACTGATACTGATATCGATTATAATAAATCATTGTTAAGTTATTACTACAAACGGGGGTTCTTTTGGTTGGCTTTTTGGCTAGTGGTTGGGGTCTCTTCAGCTCGTATAACTCTTTTTATAAAAATAATGTAAAAAAAATGAATTCTAATTTAAATTACGGAGTCCATCGTATTATCGTATTGATATTTTCTGTTTCCCATCACTAGCCCGTGTGTCAAAAAGATCGAGCTATATGTATAGTTCTAATAATTTTACAATACATAAATTTTACTCATACGACAATGTTAACTTGCAATATACTAAGAAATTATCTTATTATCCTTAGAGCTATTTAAATTTTTAAGTTACATGATTTTCATTTTGTTTGTCCAGTCATATTAAATTCTTAGTAAGCTGAGTTTCAAAACCTCTAAGCTTCAATATTTTTTATGTAATTATTAAAGCAGCCGTTTAATTTTTGATATATTTATTATATTATTAGAATATAAGGTAATTTTACAAAAATATAGGTTATACACATTTATTGAATAAATCTTGTGAAATAAGAAAAAACAAACTTTATTAAAAGTACAATTTCGAATTAAAAAAAAGTGATCACAATAAACTAAAGAGAACACAAAATAATAATAACATGAATTTGTTTGGGCTAAAATATTTCGCTAAAACCAACATATATCATAGCGATGATAAGTATAAATTACCTGTTTTCTTTTGGTGAATTATCTCAAAGCAGAACCTCAATACAGTTGAGAACTCATTTTTCTGCTCTTTTTTAAAATTGTCTAAAACTTTATGCGTAAATGTATTTCGAATGTAATTACAATACATACTTATATTGTAAATGTAAAATTTATGAGAATTGACTAAAGCGTTGTAAAAAGGTTGACTGTAACCATAAAGATTTAATAAGGCAACGCGAATTTAGTTGCAAAAATCAAATATGGCAGTACTTTACATGAAAATAATTGAAACACCCATGTTTAAACCGAACGAAGTCACGGGCACCGCTAGTATCAATTAAATTTTAAAAATAACTAAAAAGAACATGTTTTAAATTATTTTATCGCTGCAGAGGTCATCTTGGTAAGAACATTAGGTTCACGGTATAAAAATATTCTTATACATCGGATATCTAACTTAAAAGCAAGCGAAAGGATAAAAACGTGGGTTATAGATAGCATTGCAAGCTTTACGCTGTATCCCACACATATCAGGGTAGGTAGAGGGAACAAGAGAACCTAGTGTTAAGATTTTTCCATGCCGTTTTCATCTTTTAACATTTCCGTTCTTCAATTTACGCCGAATTATGGCGTTGCGTACTGAGTAGCGGAACTTGATGACGCGCTTTTCCTTATTACCAGAGCAAGGACATGAATAAACTAAATATTATTTAAGCTTTTTATTTCCTGGAGTGGGAATCGAACCCACAAACTGTAGCGTTTACAGTCGCAAGTTTGTGCCTCTGCGCCACGACAGACCTCATAGCATTGTAAGATTTCTTAAAACTATTTGATTGATTAATGAATATAAGTTAAGATAATAAAAGCGTTAATATTATATAAATTTTATCGATCCCTTGCGGAATAATATTAAAATATTTAACATTTAAATTGATCTATTTATGAAAACTGTCAAAACAAACCAAATATCTCAATCGGACTAGAGCTGACCAACTTTCATCCTCCTGAAATTTAGTTGCTAATATTTTCATCTCGAGAGACTTCCCTCAGATGAGACAAAATATTCAGGAAGCAAATAAAGTGAATTTATAATTCAGGTATAAAAGTAACGAGTTATACCTATCTATATATTATTATACTTTTTTTAATACAAATCTTTAAATTTTCTAATAAATTAGAGTATTATTATTTTAAAATATTAAATTATCTTTACAAGACTGTATATTTTATGATTCATTTTAGGATATTATTAAATAAATATACTCGTACAACTAAACATACTAAAGCTAAGCCCACTAGCTGCAAGGAGCGAAATATTTGACAGTCTTTTCAGAGTGCCGGGACAGACGCGTCGTGTCGGTGGCTGTCGTGGCCAAGTGCTAAGTTTTTAGCAGTGGTTTGTGACAATGCTTTACTAAATAAAAATAGCATAAAGTATAAATTATTAATAATAAACGAAAAAAACTGTGAATTTTTTCTCAAAGTGTAAAAATATTTTGGTTATTTTAAAGGATTTTTTCAAAATTTTAAAAAAATGTAAGTGGGTAGTTTTAATTTCTTATTTTATTATATTAGATTAAATTATGTACATATTCATTTTTTCAAAAGTAGTCTTGTAGTAAATGTTGTATTTAATATAATTATTTAGGTTTTTCCTTTGTACTTGCAGTAAAGTTCATAACTTATAATAGCTAGTCAACTGAAACTTTTTATGTATTAAATATTTTCTTATTTATTAGTTGGTGTATTTATAACAGAGAGCTCCTTACTGTCAAAAACATAAAAGATAACACATAATCAACAAAGTGGAGTAGTAATTAATAAAACATGAATGTAAGGTGAATTTAATGTGTCATGCATTTTTACCATAAATTATATATATAGTATTTATTTACCGTTAATACTATAATAACATTTTTGAAAGCAGAAATTTTTCAAACAGAAACTTAAAATATTTTAATTAGTTTTTTAGTTTTAAAATTCCGAATAACCTAAAATAAATGTGATATGATGATGATGTTTACATATTATTTCAAATTAAAATTAAATATTCATATGTTATTCTGTTACAATATTCTTAACTACTTTAGAACAATTTATTTAATTGACAAAATTCATATAAAAATATAAATCAGTTACATACTTTAGAAGTTATCTCAACAAATGAGCACTTCAAATTTCAAAACTAAAAAATATATCGTCATATAATATAATTTATGTAGATTTATATTAAAAATTTGTAAAATTGCCACAAATAATTAAATATTTTATTTGAACACAACTGTTATAAAAAGTTTGTATTCATCCACACAACTGATCAAATACAAATAGTTCTATTTCCAATTGTAAACTAAAAACGAATATACTACGCGCCATAAGCTTTTATTTGAAATATATATTGTTCGCAAACTGACTACAAAGCCTCAGATTCCAGATAGTTTATATACAAAAATAAAGTTCAAACAATGACGTAGATAGTAGGTAAATGTAATAATAATAATTACTTTTGGACACATAATGATGTTCCGGTGTGGTGATGGCATGTAAGCCAGGTTTTCCCCTATCCCACTCCATCCTTTTCCCAGAATGTTGTGGTTCCAATAGCGAACTACTACATTGTCCTCCCCTTCCATCTGTATGCTCTAGGTAGGCAACGCATTTACAACACCTCTGGTGTTGTAGATATCTATGGGTGAAGGTACCGACGAACGACCGACCGTACGAAGCCACTTGCCATCAGGTGGCTTTTCTGCTCGTTTACCACCCGTTATCCATAAAAACAAAATATCGGAGAAATTTATATTAAAATTTTCATTTACTGTTGTGGTGAGATCTGTTAAGACATAGAATCTTTAAAAGGTCAGAAAGTGAAGAAATGAGTGTTTTGTGAGATAGGCAGTAAATAGTATTGTTTTGTTTAATGTAGCTAAGTGCTGAAGATATATAGTTAAAAGAAATAGTTTTCCCCTTTCCCACCCATCCTTTCCCCAAAATGTGATGGTTCCGATAGCGGACCACTACATTGTCCTCCCCTTCCATCTGTATTCTGTAGGTTGGCAACGCATCTACAACATCTCTGGTATTGTAGATGTTCACGGTCTAAGGTAACCACTTACCATCAAGTGGTCATTCTGCTCGTTTGCCATCCAATAAAAAAAAATATTAGGACTATATAAATTATTTATATAATCAAAATTTTGATAATATTAGGAAATCGTCTTCAAAAAAATAATAAAAAAGTATAATTATTACGAATAACTCAAAAGCAACTTGTCTATTACACCAGAAGAAAATTGATTAGAATTTCCATGTATGTATGAATATTCTTCCTGTTGTGAAATTGGTTAAAAATTCACTCACACTTAGCAAAAAAATGGAATTATTATTTAGCATCTTACTCAATATAAGGAAGTATACAGATTAAAAAACATAACATTCAAAACACATAAATCATTATTGTAATCAATTCAAGAATTGAATTATTAGTAATATGCAAATGAAGTGTGGACGGCTTGCATTTTAGCATAATAACAAGAATACATATACTCGTATAAAAAATTTTGATATTTTTAAAATTAGTTCCAAGTAAAAAAAAATATCGATTACATAACTAATTATACTGTATATCGATTTTTTTTGAAAATATATATATTTTTTTGAAATACTTTAGCAGTCAAAGCGCTTGAACCAAGCTTACAGCTTGGTTGCTTGGTCGCTTGGTTTCCAAGAGGCGCGGAATCGAGTCCTGAGTTCAAATTTCGATACGTTTTTTAAAAATGTTTTTCGCTTCCTATGTATGCTATGGACGCTTTAAAATATCATAAATACATATGGTATTATTATAAAATAAGGTGTTACCTGCGGCTTCACTCGTGTAGTCAATGGAAAGTAACAATTAAACATGACACATGATTATGGAGCCCTCATATACGCATCGTTATAGATCTTTTCCTGGGTATGAAATAGTTTACCACGGTTAAAGTAACTTATATCACCATCATACTCTAACCATATGCACTCAAACAGCGTACTATAACATCACTTAGCTGCTAAGTGAAACAACACTTGGATATAAGCGAGTGAAGCTTTCTCCACTTTACTACTAATTCAAAAGCTCGCTAGAATAATTTTAATGCTTCTCGATACATATACTTAATCTTGTAATCGTTGCGACTTAACTTAGTCTCTAATACAGGAGTATTTCGTAATATGTAGCTTTTTTTTTTTATGGAAAGGACAAGGCAAACGAGCGTTCGGGTCACCTGATGGTAAGTGATCCCCGCCGCCCACGGCCCCGTGTAACACCAGAGGAGCTACAGGTGCGTTGCCGGCCTTTGAGGTGGGAGTAGGCGCGCTTTTTGAAGGTACCCATTTCGTATCGACCTGGAAAAACTGCCGCAAGTAGGCCATTCCACATTTAGCTTTATGTATCTATAGATTCATTTTCACCTTCATTACTTTTACAAATCAAATTACTACTATTTAAAAAAAAAAAAATTATAAATGTATACTGGTACATATTATACTTCATAGATATGCTTCTCAAGGATATATTTAAAATAGTGCATATTTTGTAACGTTACTCGATTGCTCTACATTGCCTCGTTATGGCCAAAAATATATTATTATCCAGTTACCCATTACGTTTAGTGAGATCAGTATGATTGTAAATCATAAATGGGATACTATCAATCAAAGCTATTTCGTACTAA
Organism: Philaethria dido; assembly: GCA_033558755.1. Lineage (NCBI taxonomy): Eukaryota > Metazoa > Arthropoda > Insecta > Lepidoptera > Nymphalidae > Philaethria > Philaethria dido. Next base: position 11,010 of record JAKGSA010002013.1, read on the forward strand.
AGTATTTTGGAGGTGTTTTGACTATACTACCGGACCCAACGAACTTCGTACCGCCATATATCTTTATAGTTGCTGACTAAGGAAATGTAATCCTTTCGGTAAATTCAAGTCAATTAACTTATCAATAATTTTATATAATCACATGTTTGATTTATCGAAAGTAATTAGCTTGTTAAATAAAAAATTACCAGAAATGTTATTAAAATATGAAATTATTTTTAATAATAAGATATGTAAATTTATTTATTTATATACAAAACTTCTCCTGATAATAACGAATATCAAAAATAAATGAATAAAAGAATTATCCAATTTGTTGATATCGCTGGTATGCGGTGGTAAGTTATTAGCATAAGTGCATACATTTTTTTCAGTTTTACGCTATTTCCCTCATAACAGAATAAACTGGGTCTCGCTCTAGCTCTATCATCAAGACATTTCGTTCTTCGCTTTCCGTATGGGTTTGAGACATTGCATGTTGAGTGGTGGAACTTAGAAACGCGATTTGATTTACCAGAATGATGAAAATAAAATAATTTTAACCATGACACCAAATGGGAATTGAACCCACAACCAATCATGTCTATATTCAAACACCGTCACACTGCTCTAAATTGGCTTTGTACAAATATTTCAGAATTTTCTATTTATATACTGATTGGAAGATAAAGAAAAAGAGAAAAACAAAGAGAAAGAAGCAGTGGCTTATTGAATATTTAGATGGTGTAATTTGTTTATAACCATCTTAGAGAGGCGAAGTTGTATAAAAATATTACAACTGAAGCGCAAGTAAGACTAGGAACAACTATTGAGTATAGCAACGGAATATAAACAATAATTATCTAACTCCCGGTCGTTCATTTCGAAGAAAAAAAATATTTGATACGCTTGAGTTCAAAACTCGATAATTTGATTTTTATTCAAAAATGATATATTTTCAATATAATCTATATTTTCAATAAATAAAGGCTATTTATATTCATATTTCGTTATTGACTTTTAACTAATTAATAATATCAAAGGAATGAATTGAATTGTGGCGATGCTTAATTTGTTTGATAAAAAAATATAGCGGTGATATTATTAAGATGAGATATATAAGTAATGAGCAAATTTATTTGATTTGTCACAATTAAAAAATAAATATTCATAATTCAATACATATAAGGAAATCGTGCCGCGTGGAAAGATAATATTTAAAGTAATTTAATTTATCCCCTCTGGTAAAATAAAATTCGGCGTTAGGTTCCGCAACTCAATTCGGAGTATCGGAGTTTATATCTGCTTACTCTCTTATACACGAGAGACACCTAAAGTTAAGGAAATATAACGATTTTTATAATAAAATTAATATTTACATTCTCTACACAATTGATGGAAAATCGTAATTTAGCAAGAAGGCAGAGTTAAAACCGATTATTATTAAGGGATGATTGAAGATTTAAATCCCTTCTTTGACGATTGCTGCTCATTTGATATACAGTTGTTTCCCGGTAGTGTTGTGGTCCGCCACCTACACGCAGTGGGCGAAAATGGGTGGAAGGTGGAGGAGAGAGCTTTGCAGCATTGATTTGTAGACCTGTTATCATCATTTTCAAAAACGAACCTTCATGTTACATATATTCTCATAACGTTAATTTTAATTCATATTAAATATATGTAAATATAATTTTCTTGAATGTAGGTGTTTTCAATGTTTTTAAAATTTTCAGTAAAGAAATATATTTGATTATCCAAAATATTCGTAATCATCATTCTAGTCATGGTTTTATGTTTTTGCTTACGATATTCACATTCTAGAAAATAATTTTATTTAAATTGTTTATTTTTAACACGGTTTTACTTACGAACACCTGTATCAATAGTTATATTAATGTAAGAATATCTTTCACGTCTAGCCGTCCGATTTTCTTTATTATTTTCACACTACACTTATACTAACACTGTTGTATAACACAGCGCGGCGTTGAGTTCCGCCATTCAAAAAGCAATGACTCAATTTCGATCAGAAAATGGAGAACTTAGTGTCACACTGGGTAACACTGAGTTCTCTCCGACCAATCTGCTCAAGCAGTAAAAAGCATCGAGGTATATATGTATGAGAAAGTAAACCCTTTTTTGATGTCAATTTTTAAAATAAAATTTTGATATATCCATAAATGTCAGTTTGAAACGTAAACGTAAACATTTTATTTTATTAATTTAAGAATCAAAATTTAAAAGACCCTTTTGTATTTAATACTTCAACATAAGTTACTTAAACAAGTTAATCGAAGTAATTATCCCAAAAATTAAAAAGTTAATATTTATTATTCAAATAAACCTTTTAGTTTATTTAAATTATATTTACGCCTGTCGCGGCGCAGGCACTAGCGTGTGACTGTAAGCGCGACAGGTTATGGGTTTGATTCCCACTCCAAGAAATATAAAAGTTTAATATTTTTATTTTCTGGGTTTGGTAACAAGGCAAAGTGTGGCGATGAGTTCCGTCACTTAGCACGCAATGCCTCAATTCGGCGGAAAGTGGAGAAGTGAAGAAAGTGGAGAAGTGTCTTAACACTAGGCTTCCAGGTTCCCTCTGCCTACCCTGCTATATACGAGATATATATATATATATATATATATATCGTATATAGCAGATAGATATATATTTTTTTGGTTTCACGCTGTAGCGTGAAATCAAAAAAAATGAAGAAAAACTTATTTTTAACCGGTAATTGCCTATTATAAAAAAGGTGCGTACGTTTTTTTATATCTATCAAAATATTTACATACATCAATAGATAATATTATCTACTATTATTACATATATGTAAATGATTTAGTAATTTGTAGTAACAAAGCTATGATGGCGGTAATTCCAACAAAATATATTCACAAAAAGTTTAATAACTCGATCATTATATTAACAGCGTTCTTTTTTGTGATTCATTTAAATGATTTTTTTCTTTCCCATCTTGCCAAGTAAAACTAGTTCTTAATATAAACTTGGGTTCAAAATTATTTTGTTTTGACCCTGAGAAAATAATATATATTTTTTTTTTTTTATGGATACCGGATGGCAAACGAGCAGAAGGACCACCTGATGGTAAGTGGTTACCTTCGCCCATGAACATCTACAACACAAGAGATGTACTAGATGCGTTGCCAACCTAGAGGATACAGATGGAAAGGGAGGATAATGTAGTAGTCCGCTATCGGAACCACCACATTTTGGGGAAAGGATGGGTGGGAAAGGGGAAAACCAGGCTTACATGCCATCGAACCGGAACACATCATAAGATATTTAATTAGTAAACAAGGTGGATTGATTAGATACGGTCGTTGTTACGAGTACATTACCGTGTTATTTTGGTCATTTGCGTACAAAATTTGTAATTATTCAAATTTTTGACAATTAGTATGTGGCAAATAACATTGGGATAAACCAAAGCCACAGATGGTAATATAACGATTTATGATTTTTATTGTACAAAAATTTCGAAGAACTTTATTGTGTAGCCAAAAATACTGTGTTTTATTGTCATCAAAGATACCGGATGTTTTTAAATTTAAACTTGCATAGAACAAAATAATATATTGTTTTATATATTTTTTTGAAAACCCCTTAATTGTCTGTATCCTTTATTTTTATGTATATTTGGTAGTTTTGTCATATAAAAAAATAATAAAAGATGCAGATAAAACAGCTATCGAAATAAATTAAAATTGAAAGCAAAAGCTACGTGAATATTTAAATTTTAATCGCTTAATAATCGCTTATTAGATGTCAGGGTTAATTTCTCAACGTTTAAATTATTTTATAATAAACCTTATAAATCGTTTTCTTTGTTTCTTATTTTTCAAATCGTCCAAATGTGAATCAAAAAGCTGAGATCAGAATAATGTATCTCATAAACTGAGAAAAAAGGAGATATCAACTAGAGAAGAGGAAATGGAATATGGATCGATCTCTTTGTTTGTCTCTTTTGAATAGCAAGTTCCAAAGATACACCATCCAAAATACTTTAGAGCAAACTGTACACTATACAGTTAATAGGAAATTTTTCTGTATATAGACATAACATACCGCTTAGCTAGAACCTGATCTACCATACATCCTTAGGTATCTAAATATATCGTTATATATTTAGATACCTAAAGATACCTAAAGATCTACTGTAAAGTGCTCGAAACGTCGGGTTACCAAAACTGCACTTCCGAATACTAAAATATACGCGATTAATCCGATTAAAATAGTTTAATTTAATATGTAAAATAAATTTTCACTGTTCAAGTTATACATACATATATTTTAATCATTTTCCTTAATGAAAAATAATTCTTTGTTCCTGTCATATAAAAATGTACATAAAAGAAATGCTATGTTTTTTAATTAAAATTATAGGTATTGTAGGTGTGCTATATTTTGTCATAGCTTATGCTAATAGTGATTTAAATCGACGATTAAAGTTGCATATAAGGCAAATGGCGTTTTTATTATCCATATCGGAGGAGCCGTATTCCCAATATCCATATAGAGCCCATTGAATCTGTCGTTCGTTTTATTTCATTACATACGTAAAATTACTTTACCCGATTTGACTTGATTTAAGACTGAAATAGGGAAAATAATAAATATTACCTACGCTCTGTTAGGCTTCGTTTTGGCTCTGTCTGAATTAAAATTAATTAATCTATTTACAAACTAGATTGGTTGTGGGTTCGATTCCTAATCAGATGAATGATTATAATTTAATTATTCTCATTTCCGAGATATGAAAAGATTTCTCCCTGGTAAGACACAAGCGCGATTTCTGTTCCACTACTTAACACATGATATCTGGTTTGAGGTAGAAAGCAGCGAACGCAGTGTGTTAATATTAGTCCTCTCTAACCGCCCTGTTAGACGGGATAAATCGAGAAGCTAAAAAAAAAATAGTTCCCCGACTGAGCATTTAACTGTCATCACACATTATATATATTCTTTATTGCACTTAAAAAATACATTAGAAAAGATAAATACATTTTTTAGTTTACAAAGGTGGACTTATCCCTGAGAGAGATCTCTTCCAGTCAACCTGTGGAGGTGGATGAGTATGTTATATGCGGGGTCAAAGTACAAAAAAATAAGAAAAAAAAAAATAGACATACAATAGAATATATGTAAACATAATAAATATATAAAATACCATACCTACATACTAATATACACATATACAAAAATATTAAATAAATAAAAAAAAGATAAGATAATAAATAAAAGAAAGAAACATTGTCATCATCGTAGTAATAATATGTTTTTAATCTTGACTTCAAAACTTAAATTAGTTAAATTCTATTTCACATACCTCCACAAACATATTTTTATTACACATCAGGGTAATCAAAAATAATCTAGTGCTCATACATTTCGATCGCCGATAACTGTTCGAATTCGAAACGTGTTGAGTGGCTGAATTCAATGCAGCGCTCCGTCTTACTAGACCGAAGAAATGAAAAAATAAATATAACACTCAAAATATAATTCCTTCGAGTGGGAATCAAACCCACAACCAATCACAATCAGACGCTGTCATACTGCATCGCGATGGCATGAATACTTATATTTCTTTTCATTTATTTTGAACCTGAATTATTATTATATCTATGGCTCTATGAAATGAGGGGATAAAGAAACCGCCTCGATGAAATTGAATCTTCTATAAGATAGATATGTGATGAAATACAACATCAAATTATGGTTTTTGTACTGACTAATGGGAAAATCGACTGTTATATGTTTATATGGCATCCATTAAAAATAACATAAAATATATCCTTAAATGTTCATGATTTCAAGAAAAACTTGGATAATGATTTAAGATTTTTCTAAGTAATGACTGATCTTATTATATTATTAACCAACAAAGAAGTAACTTGTAACTAAAAGTACTTTTACTTTAAAAAGTATTTTTAGTAAAATATATCAAATACAACGTATTGCGTCCACATAAACTATATAATAACTTTATAACCTTTTCAATCATTACGTGAATTACAATAATGGTGACATATATCATTAAACGAAATGTAAAATTCATGTTTATCCACTATCAAAACAACACCGGAAGATTTTATAATATTAATTAACTTCAATAGAAAGGTATAATATGTCATACAATGTCATTAATTATCATAAAGTAATTGCTAGCTACGTTTGCCATTTGTTATAGTTGCGCAGCGCGTAGCTCTCATCTTGTCTTCTGTATTAAGTTACAAGAACTAATTATCTAAGTCCTAATTGTTTGCAATGAAAACATAATTTATATGACAAAGGGCTTCACATACACCTGTAGCCCTCCAATAAAGAAACACATATTATAATAATTAACCTAAAACCTTTATTTTATTAGATTTCAGAATTTTTTTTTTTTTTCAACAAAATAAATAGATTAAGATCCAATGAACCGCCAGACTTTCCTCATAGTATAAAAGCTAAAAATTTCTCTGTGAGTATATCTGACAACGGTAAGAACGATCAGCAAGTACGGGATTTATGGTGTGGTTGCTTCAGGAGATAATAGATAAATAGTAAAGATGCATAAAATAGTACCTCAATTAATAAGACGTTATCTCCGCAGCCAGACACTTTTGATGACTTCTTATAGGTCCTCAAGGAAATGAAAAAATTAATACGGATTCAGCAGGCTTACACTTTAAGCTGACAATATTAACAAATAATATATTTTTTTCATTTTTTCACGGTAGTCTATCTCTAAAATATACACTTACTAAAATATATATAAAGTTAATATTAATTTCAGTTTAAATAAGAGCAGTTGGGATGCAAGTAAATCATTAATCATACAATAGGCGGTCCTTTGCATAGTGCTCTAATCTCCAGTGTCATTGACTTTGCCCTCACTCTATACGGTAATAGCCTCTTTGAGTTAACTATGCTAAATTTCTATTATACCTACTATATAATCACTATTGTGACCCATTTCCAAGAATTTAGAAATCTAGTCACAATCTTCTCTATTCGCCTTTCAAAGAGAATAAAACTTTTTTGAAAGTTTAAAGTAGTTGTACAGTAGTATAGACGTTTTCGTTCAAGAAATCTACTTGACGTTTTTTTTTACTTTTAGCACATCGTGAGTTTTTTTTACGTAATATGCAATGTGTAAATATATGTACAATAATTAATCAAAAAATGGGGAATGTTCATATTTTGCGAAACATAAAATTTTAGTATTTGGAACCTTAAAATAGATATGTACTTTATACGTACATCTCAATTTATCAAAAATCGATAATTAACTTTCTCAATTTCCATAATTACAAAATATGTTTCTTACAGGAACTAGATAAATAATAAATTAAAAAAATATTTTTTATGCATAATAAAAAAATATGAACAGATTTACTGAAAATCTGATTCGCAATACGAGTTTGTCTAATTGTGATCTACATTTACTTTATTATAACGAAGTTTTAGTCAAAAATATTTCGGACGAACGCCTGTCGTGGCGCAGAGGCACAAGCGTGCGACTGTAAACGCGTCAGGTTGTGGGTTCGAATCCCACTCCAGGAAATGTAAAATTTAGTATTTTCATTTCTTAGGTTTGGTAACAAGGCAAAGCGCGGCGTTGAGTTCCGCCACTCAACACGCAATGCCTAAATTTGGCGGAAAGTGGGGAACGGAAATGTTGAAAGAGAACGGAGTGTCTTAACACTAGGTTATCTGGTTCCCTCTGCCTACCCCGCTATATGCGGGATGTAGCGTGAAGTATTCCGCACGAAACAAACACAAAATATTACACTGTACGTGCAATTTTCAAATTTTTGTATCTTGACAGATTATATAGCGATGCAATTGAGAGGAGTCTGATTGGACGTGATAGTTGATTGGGTAGTTCTGCCCCTACGCTAGGGATTCTTGTATTCCAAATATTTTCATTTCCCCAGAACAGTCGTAAAAATAACGAGGGAAGTAATATATGATAGCTAAAAATATAAATTAGAAGTAGTTATTCAATCTTTCTTATAGTTCAAGTCCCAATATGAAAACATAGAATAATAATATCAAAAGAATCACTCGAGAAAATGTATCATTCTAGACAAGACAGTACACAAATATACCTTTAGGGAAATTTTGCACCAAAACATTTAAACACGTAAATCTCTTGAAACTGATAAAGCTAAACTTAGCGAATGCTATTTCAGTTTATGTTTGTGGTGAGATCGTGGTTAATTTATGATACAAATATTTACTTATCTCAATACTGATTTACGATTTAACAACTATATAAAGGGTTACTTATATTTATATGTAATAAAAATTCAAATTCCATCGCCAGCAATGTGCATGCTTTGGAATACACTAGTCGATCTAAAAGTAATATGTATGTAAATATAAAATAGAAAAGACTACCACGGCGCAGTGGACCAGTGTCTTCACTGTACGCGAGTGGTTGTGGATTGTATTCCCATGGGGGGAATGACTATATTTTTATTACTTTCATTTCTCCGCTTTGGTAAGACAATGCACGCTGTTGAGTTCCGCCACTTAACACATAATTTCTTGAATCCTGGCGGAAAACCGCTAACGAAGGATCTTGACACTTGGTTCTCTCTCACTACTCTGCTATGCGGGATAAAAAAATAATCAAATATATTTAATTTACCAAATTTAATTAAGTAAGCTGATACGACAAATGAATCGGTGAATGCAGAAACAATGTAAGCCACAAAAAATGCAAAAAATCATAATCGATTTTAACTAGCTTAGAAAGTTTTCTCCCTCCTGCAAAATTTGAAAATCCGAACCTACGTTGTTTCTGCACCCACCGATTCAAATATGAAATACATTAATTACGTTTTATTTATTAGTTTAATTTATTAACATATATACCTGAATTTAATATTGGTTTGCGATATTTTTTATATAGAGACAGATATAATATTGGAAAATAAGTCAGCAAGCGCGCTGTAAAGTGAGTATTAGACGACTGACAAATATGTCCTTAAATTGGAAGTCGTAAGTTTCAATAGCACGAAAGCATAGAATGAAAACACGAAGTAGAGTGTAGATGATATTGACCATCGATCCAACATACATTAAATCATTATTTAAGAATTTGGCCTTTAAAGGTGAGGATTTAATAATTAAAAATAGAATGTCCTAGAAATATATGGCATATACATGGAAAAGATTAAGTAAACTATTTAAAATAACGCCTGTCGTGGCGCCGAAGCGCCGTGCGACTGTAAACGCGACAGGTTGTGGATTCCCACTCCATCAAATAGAATTATTCATTTCCTAGGTTATAAGGCAAAGCGCGGCGTTGAGTTCCGCCACTCAGCACGCAATGCCTCAATTCGGCGGAAAGTGGGGAGCGGAGTGTCTAAACACTAGGTTTCCTCTGTTTACCCTGCTATATGCTGATTACAGCGTGAAGTTAAAAAAAAAATCCGTATGAAAGTAGGGTAATGTATAAATCACGTTGCGAAAGCAAGTAGATCCGGTTACTTTATTCCCAAAAAGCGAGCAAATGTAAGGAAATCCTGAAATTGATCCGCATTGATTTATGTGGCCCAACGCGAGAGTAATCATTTGGAACGACTTCATATTTTTTATTTTCAAATTGGGAAAATATTTATAATTTTAATAAAGTTTTTAGCCATTGAGTTAAGAGAAAGAAACTCAACAATCAAATTTCGTTATTTAATTGTGGATTATCTATAATGGTACGAAAATTGTGAAGACATTGGCTTATTTGCTTCATTTGCGTGAACTTCCACAAGAAGCATAATGATAAAAAAAAATAAAAATAATAATTACTTTTATGCTTGTATATAATTACTTTAAATATTATGAATATTATATAATATATATTACTTATATAATTATTGTAGCCTCTTTTTCATAGAAATTTTTATAATATCCCCAGATATTTTTCGCAAAATAGATAGAAATAACCATACATTTTTGTACCTATTGTTGTTCTAATTAAAAACGAAATAAAGCAATAAAAGGTATTTAAACGATATATTATTTGACGTCAGTTATGTAGGTATATTTTAAAACTGCTTATTTTATATGATAATTTATTATTTACTTTGATTTAGTAATTGTATTTTTAGTATTTGTGTCAAAAAAATCTTATATTGAGGTTAGAATTAGTCATTGAAAATGATTAGGTCTTATAACTATTTATAATTTAGTATAACTATTTATAACTAGTTATAACTATTTATATTTAGTAGTTTTGACCGTTTAACGATTGAGCTGAAATTTTGTGTATGAAAAAATAAGTTACCGCCTGTCGTGGCGCAGAGGCACAAGTGTGCGGCTATAAACGCGACAGGTTGTGGGTTCGATTCCCACTCCAGGAAATGTAAGTTTAGTATTTTCATTTCCTGGGTTTGGTAACTAGGCAAAGCGCGGCGTTGAGTTCCGCCACTCAACACGCAATACCTCAATTTGGCGGAAAGTGGGGAACGGAATTGTTGTAAGAGAACGGAGTGTCTTAACACTAGGTTCTCAGGTTCCCTCTGCCTACCCTGCTATATAAAACATAAGTAAATTTTATATATTTGACATCACTCTATATCCAATATGGCAGACTTCTGAAGATGATGGAATCATTTTTAATGCTTTTTTTCTAAATGTCAAATGAATGCGAGTTAAACTCTTTTGCTCCAAGCATTATAATTTTTTGGTCTACCGAGGTCCTGGATCCTCCTCGATTATGTTACTGTTATTATGTTAATTTTTCAAGTCAGAGCGTTGTTACTTTTTCAAATTAGACGGCATATGACTAAAAAGTAAAAAATAAACTTACAGAAAAATACTTTTTGAAATAAGCGTTTATTTAAATGCGCTAAAAGGTACAAAATAAACTTTTCCGTTAAAACTTTTAGTACAAACTTATAAACTCACAGTTTATATGATTTAAAAGCTGGTCGCGAGATTTACTTGCGAAGATAAACAAATAAATTAAAAAATATATACAGTATATGTTGGTTATTATTTAATTTCGGATCAAGTTATTATTTAATCTATTTTCATCGGTTCACTTTAGTTAATACCTCAATCTAAAAATTAAAAATAAAATAAAATAAAATTTATTAGGAACAAATAGAGCTTATTACACGGTAACAAAAGATACGTTGACAACTGCTAAAGTTGGAAACTGCAGCGCAGCGTCAAAATCAAAAATTCAACGGCTTTCTTTTTGTTTCCAAAGAAAACATCAATGATTTACTTTTGCTTACTGATGTAAGCATATTACTTTTTTTTTTAACTTCACGCTGTATTCCATATAGCGGGGTAGGCAGAAGGAATCAGAGAACCTAGTGTTAAGACACTCCATTCTCTTTCAACATGTCCGTTCCCCACTTTCCGCCAAATTGAGGCATTGCGTGTTGAGTGGCGGAGCTCAACGCCCCACTTTGTCTTGTTTCCAAACCCAAGAAATGAAAATACTAAATTTTACAATTCCTGGAGTGGGAATCAAACCCACAACCTGTCGCGTTTACAGTCGCACGCTTGTGCCTCTGCGCCACGACAGATACTTATACATATTACTTTATTATTAATTAATGACAATAATATCTGTAAAGTATACAGCATTAAACATTTCATAATCGGTATAATTTCTAAAATCATTAATGAAGAATAATCATTGTGACACAAATATATTTTCACTTATGATATAGACGAATTCTTAGATGTTTTCCGGGATTCTATTGTTAAAGCACATACATTGTCCATTGAGAGACTTATTGATGCGATACAATCGAGCTATATATAATTGTCATGAATATTTCTATTTTTTCAAAAAAAAAATCGCAGAAAAAGCTTCAGAATATCTAAGATTATAAGGAATATTCGATGAATATTAATTAAGCTTAAGCTATCTTTTCGTACGCATAAAGATAATGCTTACGACATCTGCACAAGATGGGCATCTGAGAAGGGTAAATTAACAGCTGCTTGTTTCATTTACCTCTATTTTTCCCTATATTTTTTATATAGCGTAAAAGTATATTTTTCTTAATATTATTTGACTTTTTACATGTTTTACTTAGTTATTTATTTTGTTGAGTACTTATTAAATATAAATATATTGAATTCACTCAACAAGTTACAAAAATACTTATGAACAGTACACGGGTATAAACCCGTTATAAAAGACGTAACTGCTTAACGTTTATTAAGTTGCAAGAAGAGGAGCTCGAAACAATGCCTCAGACTTGCAGTCTAAGAATGATGATGAAATGAAGATTAAATGGTTTTATATTAAAACACGATAAAACTCAACACTACCGTTTAAAATCCTCTAATAAATTCGAATTGTTCATACCAATGCTGTAATATCTATTTATTTTTTTGACATTTAAGCTCCCGATCGTTTTAAGTACGATATTAAGATCATATTTTGTATGGAACTGTAAGTTTTACTGTTATTACTCGCTGTAGGTTTCAAGAGTATATGAATATGTCCAATCTGAGTAAAAGTACTAATATATCTCAATTATAATAAATACCGAGTTTACCGATTGAGTTCCGCCACTTAACACGCAATGCCTCAATTTGGCGGAAAGTGGGGAGCGGAAATGTTGAAAGAGAATGGAGAGTCTTAACACTAGGTTCTTCGGTTCCCTCTGCCTACCCCGCTATATGCGGGATACAGCGTGAAGGTAAAAAAAAAATAAGAATATCTAATAAAATGAAGTAATCGTGAAGTATATTAAGAATATATAATAAAATAATCTTACTAAAGGTTCAAGTTATCAAATCAAAGCAATTTTGTAGTTTTCTTTATTTTCGAGTTCCTCAAATATAGAAAAATGTAGAGATTCATACTTGTACTTTAATATACTCGTATTTAAAAATAAATTAAGAGTCAAAAATTTAAAAAAGCTTTTATTTAAGTACTTTAAAAAGTAGTAAGTAAGATAAGATTGTTTGGTGGTAGGAGGTTCGTCCTCCGTCTGGCTCGCGACCACTATCATGTCAAAGACGAACCGCCAAATATCTTATGTGTTCCGGTTCGATGGCATGTAAGCCAGGTTTTCCCATTCCCACCCGTCCTTTCCCCAAAATGTGGTGGCTCCGAGAACGGAATACTACATTGTCCTCCTCTTCCATCTGTATCCTCTAGGTTGGCAACGCATCTACAACATCTCTGGTGTTATAGATGTTCATGGGCGAAAGTATCCACTTACCATCAGGTGGTCCTTCTGCTCGTTTGCCATCCGTTATCCATAAAAAAAAAAAAAAAAATGGTAAAGTTTTCTTTTAAAGTATTTACTATACCTTACAAGTATAACGTAATAACAGAATTTATATCATTTAAAACTCGTGAGATATATGTTGTACTTGGGCAGATAAACAAATAAATTTAAAAATGTATTCGAATTTTAATATTAATGATATATAATTTTGGTAAAAATAAAACAATATTCACAATTTGCAATACAATTCTTTTATCTTTGCTTGGCATGAGGCCATTTTTATGAAGTAATGATTGTAATTAGAGCCTTAATGAGTATCTCTTCCGTAATGTAAATGAATTTGGGTTTCTTTAAAGCTCTCGTACTGTTTTGTTTTAGGAAATGTTTGTTATGTTTATTTCTTATGTATATTTAAAATTTTAACAAAAAAGAAAACCAACATCAAATTAAATGCATTAAAAAGTAAAATTATTATAAAAATAAGTTAAAATGGGACCACATGGAAGCACGAGCTATTATATATTATAAATAGAATCATCAAACTTTTTCACCCACTAAAAGGTAATGCCTTAGTAACACAGGTCAAAAGTATAGTTGAATAAAGAACCTCCTTTTTTTGAAGTCGTTAAAGGAAAAAAAATATTTTTTTTAAAAGCCGAAGCAGAGCAGAAGGACCACCTGATGGTAAGTCGTTACCTTCGCCCATTGGACATCTTCAATACAAGAGAGGTTGTAGATGCGTTGGCCACCTAGAGAATACACATGGAAGGGGGGACAATGTAGTAGTCCGTTATCGGAACCACTACATTTTGAAGAAAGAGTGGGTGAGAAAGGGGAAAACCTGGCTTATATGCCATTGAACCGGAACACATCATTAGATATTTTGCGGTTCGTCTTTGACGCGAGCCAGACGGGGGACGAACCTCCTACCACCTAACTACTGGGATACCCGCCTCTTACGGGACGCAACCCAGTGGCGGATTGTATTCTAACCCCGTCCCCTCACAGGGAGAATTACTTACAATAAAAAGAAAAAAAATCCTCTGTAAAAGCAATATTCTATAATATTAATAGATATTTGTCGTTATGCCATAAAAAAAGAAAACAGTCAATTGATTTAATCGATTCATAATACTTATGAAAAATTAGTGCCTCCAATGTGTCCAATAAAAATCGAATAAATATCCATAAGAACGATAAAATATGGTTCACTAAATATTCGTAACTTCTACAACTTTAAGATAATATTATTGTAAGATAATTGAATTTAAATCTACATACATACATAGCTTCACGCTGTATCCAGCATATAGCAGGGTAGGCAGAGGGAACCTAGTGTTAAGACATTCCGTTCCCCACTTTCCGCCGAATTGAGGCATTGCGTGCTGAGTGGCGGAATTTAACGCCGCGCTTTGCCTTGTTACCAAACCCAGAAAATGAAAAATTCCATTTCCTAGAGTGGGAATCGAACACACAAGCTGTTGCGTTTACAGTCGCACGCTTGTGCCTCTGCGCCACGACAGGCGTATTTTAAATTTAACTTGTTTTTTTTTTTTAAACATATATATTTTTTTCTTTAAAACTTTACATGAAAACGATAAAAAGCAAACGAGGCTACTTTCTAGTTGCAGTATTCATATAGATTCTTAGGTTAAGCGATTTTGTTGCAGAGTTGCAAAATGCAAACTATTTTGGTCATGCAAATTGTTTTGCTAAGGCTTAAAAATATTTTACAATTTCCCAGCAGACATACCTTCTGTTTTCAGCAAATATAAATAAAATGAAAATTTTGAATTTTATTTAAGTCTCTAGCGCATTAACTCTAGTAGTAATTTGTGTTGTAGCGAACGAGATATTTACATATATATAAAAATCTCGTTTAGAATGATCGAGTATTAATTAATGGTATCTGTGCTTATAATATATATATATAAGTCAATTTAGTCAATTCTGTGAGAACTCTTGACAAATTATACTATGTGTTGCTCTGTAAAACAAAGAAACGACATTTAAAGTTACTTTGTCGATACTCTTTAGTCATTATTCTCTAACATAATCTTCATTTCACTATTTATTTTTATCACTGTAAATCTGACGCCATTTAGTTACCTTTACAATTAAATCTTATGTTTCCTAACCATCTCGTACGCCATCTGATCTGAATCAACTATCAACAATAAGTAAAGCACTAAAGGTCTAAGTTATGGTTTATTTTAAATAATTTTTTAAAAGAACTCTGGTAATAGTGCGTAAGTAAGTTTAAATATACTTACTGAACCGTGTAAGTGGATTTTATAAGTCGAAAGTGCATCACGACGGTGCTAACGTTTTGATTAAGAAAACTCTTAAACAAATTGCTCAACATATTAAATTTAATTGGTAATTACAATCTGTTTGTACATGTATCATCAAAGTTATTCTCATATTTAGAATTCAGTTAACAATATTAAATAAAATAGTTTTCAGTAAGATAATGGATATAACGGAATAGATACAATTCTAACATTGATGTTATAAATAATTGTAAACCATTGACGAATAAAAAAAATCCCGCTGAGTTTCTTGCGCCGGTTCTTCTCAGGTCTGAGGCATTAAATTTAGTGAAGCAATGGTAAATTATTTGACGTTCAAAAAATGAAGCTTGTAACTTCTTATTTTGAATAAAATTATTTGACTTTGACTTTGACTTTGATTAGATGTTATTATTTTCATCATATTTATTCAAATGATATCAAATAAAAGTAAAAAAAGCTAAGTTATGAGTCTTAATACTCCAATTTTCGGTCAATATCTATTTATTTAGTTACTCATATGATATGCTTAAGATCTGAAATTACAATTATCGTGTTTAGTTAGTTATACCTGTGCCCAGTACGTAACAACGGTGAATGTGATAGTAAATATTAATGGTTAATATGACGGTAAGTAAGTACGACTGCCGTATTATACAAGACAGATACCTATATGTATAGATTTATACATATAGGTATCTGTCGTGGCGCAGAGGCACAAGCGTGCGAGTGTAAACGCGACAGGTTATGGGTTCGATTCCCACTCAAGGAAATTAATATGTTAGTATTTTCATTTCCTGGGTTTGGTAACAAGGCAAAGTGCGGCGTTGAATTCAGCACGCCATGTAGAAAGTGGGGAATATAGTGTCTTAACACTAGGTTCTCAGGTTTTTACTTTACTAATGCAAGGCTCCAGTATAGAAAATAATGGAATATCCAGAGGTGAAACATATGTAAAAGATCTACGCTATATTTAAATTCTTAAATGAAATGATAAATCAACAAATTCAAAGACAATAATAATTTTCTATTTCAATAGCGTTCCTAAGTAATGAGTAATAATTATTATTACATTTGTATGAAAGAATGTAATTATTAAAATTTCAGTATGAAGCCGATACGCTGAATAAATACATTTGAACAAACAATGATTAAACGTAAAGGTTTGTTCGCTTTTGTTCACATCTGTGCCTTTTTTTTTTTTTTTTTTATGGATAACGGATGGCAAACGAGCA
>JAKGSA010002014.1:1736-27737 GCA_033558755.1 Philaethria dido
AAAGTCACCAAGACGATCACACAACAACTCCAAGTCTTCATAAACCGATGCCTGCGGCAAATCCTGAAGATTTTCTAGCCGGACACTATCGCTAATATAGACCTTTGGAGGGAGTGTCACAAAGATCCTGTCGATTTGCAGATCCGACGTCGCAAATGGAGCTGGATCGGTCACACTTTGCGTAGGGATTCGGATCACATACCTAGGCAAGCTTTGGACTGGAATCCCCAGGGTAGAAGTAAGCGTGGCCGTCCAAAACATACCTGGCGGCGCTCGATTGTTGCAGAAGCCAAGAGCATTGGGCTAACCTGGAGTGAAGTGAACCGGAAAGCGCAAGACAGACAAAAATGGCGTGACTTTGTATCTACCCTCTGCCCCGCTGTGGGGATTTAGGACTACAAGGGAGAATTAGTAAAAACTCTTGTTGATATCTAATCAACAGTCGCACTCAGAGGAAACATTAGTTAACATACAAGGAATCGTTACAACTGCTAACAGATATAGTTCTACATTATATTATTTATGTATATTCTATTTATGTGTAAACTGAACTTTGCTGTTAGAAGTTGTTACAATTATTTACAGCGATATTATATTTAAAAGATATAACTTCGGCGGAAGTTTTGTGTGTTCTTTGAGGCTACATACGAGTAAATGTATATATGTGTGTGTGTATGTATATACGAGTATGTATATATGTATATTGAGCCTTATATGTGAAAGTAACACCTCCGAATACTCGAAACGTCACAACACAAACGCCGCACAATACAGAATAATCATTTAACAAAACTAATATTAGTGCCTCTATAAAGATTTTTTTTGACGATGTCAATCTTTTTCCGCGTCAACAATTTTTTTGATCGGTTCCTCGCGACGAGAGGCCTCATGTTACGTACAGATATGATATTTAATTTATTTTTTTCAACTTCTCACTTTTTTTGACACTTGATAGGTAGTCTGAGAAATTTTATTGTCAAGACATTCCGTTCTCGGTTTGCCACCCAAAAACAAGACACTGCGTGTTGAGAGAAGGATCACAACGCTGCACTTTATCTTACTAGAGCAGGGATATGAAGATAAATTAAATATATAACTCAAATTTGGCGGGAAGTGGGGAACGGAGAAGAGGACGGAGTCTTAACACTAGATTCTCGGGTTACCTCTGCTTTCCCTGCTATGCGTGAAGTTTTAAAAAAAATATAATAATACCCTTGAGTGCAAATAGAACTCACAACCATCGTGTTTTCAGTTAGACACTGTTTCACTGAGCCACGATGGCCTCTAATACGATGTAATTTTCGTTATTTTCTAAGGAAGTTTTGTTCGTTCGCAATTTGAGAAGTATAACAAATACAGAAGAAACTCATTTGATTGTTTGCGCGAGGTTTAACAAATCCGCAAATAATTATATTGCTTTAGGCATCGGATTTGTACTTAGCTGTTCTTGTTCGTAATGGTAGATATTTATGTAGATTTTATTTTTTATATAATATAAATATAATTTTTATATAATATAAATATAATTATTATTCTTAAATAAAATGCTTATTATGACAAACGATAACTCATCTGTATTTTTGTTTAAACATATTTTTTTAAGATTTGCAATATCAATAAAAAAGTTATAATTTCCTATAAAAATGTTTATGAGACGTGATAATGTAACGCTTAATTAGCAACACGTGTATCGTATACAACATACTAATTGTATTAAATTGTGTTCTGCTTATAAATTACAAAAAGCGTAATTACAAAAAGCGTAATAATAAAAAGCGTAATTACAAATGTGTGTCACATATATTGTTTCATTGCTTTTTATAAATGGTCATACAGTTTGAATATTTCAACATGTAATTAACAATTAAAATAATTAGTGAACCATGTTATATGGTAGTGAGTAGTATGTAGTGCGAGCCGCAGTAAATTTGTGCAGAATTGAGTTCAATTTGAGTGTACTCGTATGTAAATATTCATGCCAGGTACGTAACGAGGCCAATGTGCAGTGTACACTACCAGCAGTACTAGCACAGTGTCCGAGTGATTTCGTGCTACTTCCGGTTATAGTGACTGAATACTTATTTTATATTCAATTACAGAGGAAATTTTTAATGAATAAGTATTTTCATATCTTTTGTGTGATATTATATAAAAATATTTTTGAATTTGGTTTAGTTAAAGTTCAACATGTTACTCACATAAAGCTGAACCAAATACTGCACGTATTTGGTTCAGCTTTATATAAAAATGGAAAAAATGTCATCCTGGCACAATAACCTGTGGAGTGTGCATGATTGGTAGTGGTTCGATTTTCACTTGAGGATTTTTTTATCTGTGTGTATGTAGAATGCTGTTGGCCCCGTTGGACTCTGGCGTCGCACGCACATTTTGTGGGAGAGCCGAGCTTGAAGAACTCTGACCTTGGCCACCTTTAAAGAGGCGACAACGAAAGAGGATTCTACAGTGCCGCAGGATGTCTCGTTGAGACACGGATGTCTTGGCTTGTGCCTAGTTCAATTCATGGGGAGACATGAGGGACTACCGCCGTCCTTAACACGCGTAATGTCTTGAAGTTATACGGAAAGCGGTGAACAGGTGTCTTGACACGGGGGTTCACTCTAACCTTTCTGCTATCTGACACATAAAGCGTAAAAGCTTTATTTATTCAATTTTTTATTATACTTTTTGAATTTGATTTATTTCGTTAATAGAAGTTCATTAAAAAACATTAAAAGTTTTTTTTCAGTTTGGCTTTGTGTGACCGCAGCGTGGGCTGAATCTTTCTGACGAGAATCCATTTCAATACGGAATATTACTTAAAACAGTTTCTTTAAATGACGATACTTTGAAAAATACAGCTATTTACTTTAGTCAATTTTAATTGCTGTTAGAAAGGTTTTCGTTTTACAAGTTATAGAGAATCAAATTACTTTCTTGTTCTTTTTTAAATATTATTTCAATATGAGATTAAACATATATTATGTTTTGCTGCATACAATTCTCCGTAGTTCTACAGTTTTTTTTTTTTTTATGGAAAGGACAAGGCAAACGAGCGTTCGGGTCACCTGATGGTAGTGATCCCCGCCGCCCACGGTCCCGTGTAACACCAGAGGAGCTACAGGTGCGTTGCCGGCCTTTGAGGTGGGAGTAGGCGCGCTTTTTGAGAATTGCCCCATTTCGTATCGACCTGGAAAAACTGCCATTGAATCTATTCACGGATTGCGATGGCGTGGAAAAATTCCTTCGAAACCGCACAGTACTGGAGTGCCACATCCAGGTGGTGTGGATGTGGTATTTAAGCGCGGCGTACAAAGTTCTACAGTGAACTGTTCACAGAATTCTGTTTTTGTTGTTTTCTATAGGACCATTGTAAAATACAGTATACATGCTAAACCATCTATTTCATATTATTTGACATTTAAAAATGGATTTCTTGGAACAGTAATAGGTTTCCGATCTTTATTCATTTATGCAAACTGAACATTGTTGACTACTTTGTTACGATTCAAATGCTTAGTTGATATAGTCGTCACTTTTTTCTCGGTAATTATATATATATATATATATATATATATATATATATATATATATATATATATATATATATATATATATATATATATATATTATATAATCACCGAGAGAAAAAGGACGCACTCAACGCTAACCGCACTCTTCTTTTTAAAACGGATCTCTGAAAACCTCTTATTAATTAAATATTTTGCTAAAGCTTGTTTTGCTTAATACTAATTACATAGCTATTTGGCTAATATGGCTAAAAGCACAGCATATTCTGTGTGGTGTACAGTGTATAGTGCTGTGGTTGGTGTGCGAGAAGCGATGCTCTTAGCGCTCATGGCAACCGTGGCTACCGTAACGGTCGTAGCGGTCTACTGATATCCCGCTTTTTGTAATGAGCTTAGCCTTTTATACTGTTTTAATATAAATTAACGAATAATGTTGGTATTACTTTTTACTTAATAAATTGAAAATTATGTGGGATGTATATATTTTGTTGCATAAATAGAAAATTAAAGCATAATGTAAAAAGTAGTTTGAGTATCAACTACTAGCTTACTATTAATATGAACATACTAAAGTTATTTCCACCTTTATTCTTCTTCTTAGCATTTATCCCGGCTAGCCAGGAGGTCTGCCTTCCCTACTGCCAACCTACTCCACTTTGCACGATCTTCATCACACGGTGTTAATCATTTAGCTCTCATATCCCATGCGCTTCCGGAGCATGTCATACCATCATACCGCTTGGGCGTCTGGCGGAGGTCTAACTCCAGGGACAGATACTTTCTATCAAAGGCATTTCTTCCGACATAGTGTTCGGGACGGCGCGCGCAACGTGGCCGTGCCATCTCGAAAGCGGCGCTCTTGGAGCTTATCGCTACGTCACGGACCAGACTACCTCGAATGAATGTGTTACTTCCACCTTATACTACAAGAGTTTCAAATAATTATTATAATAATTCACTTTTTAATTCGTTATGTATGTATTACAAATTAAAGAACATTGCTAAAATCTCTTGATGTAAGATATGAGCAAGTAACAGCAGTAGTACAAATTGAAGCGCTCACAAAACGCTCCGGATTAAATTGTCGTTCGTAGATTTATTGACTACTCTATCATTTAGAGTCTCTTTGTATTTATACAGTTCGCTTTCTGTGATATCGAATCCTGTAGTATTAGATCTCGTTCATCTACTTTACGTCTAATTTAAAGACATTTCCTGTCAGATTGCGATTTCTTATGTTGCTTATTAACTGACTTTCTAAAAATGAAGGTTATCATTTCTGTGTTTTTCGTCTTTATTTTTATTTTATTTGTCACTGCATAACTTTTTACTGGGTAAACCAATTTTAATTATTATTTTTTTATATGATGGCTAGTGCTTTCTAATATAGTTACATAACAAATTCAATTAAGACAAACAGTCTTTCAGTTTAACAAATAATATTGTTACTTTTAGTGGGGAAACGAAAATACAAATGATTCCTCGATTGAATATTGGACTCATACGCATCTAGTCATTTGTTACATTGTGTGTGGTTACGTTGATCAATAAACCGCCAACAACGAAATTACTCTGTGAACTCATCAAAATGGACATATAGTGATATAAATATGTATATTATTTTTGTCGTCAACATTTTATATGATATAATAATAATCTTATTAACATCTACATACGACACAGTATTAGAGTTGTAAAGATCAGTTATTGGTACAAGAAACTATATTATAGCGCCATGGTTTGGCAGCAAACAAGGTGTGCGCGTTCGATTCTCACACTCAGGAAATGAGAATATTAAATATTTATAACCAATAAATATAATAATTTGAATTCTTTCTCTAACTCTGATAATAACTGTTGCATAGATTAACGCAATGCCTCAATTCAAGCGGATGAGCAGGTAGCGAGAACCCTAATAGAACCAGGTAATGTATACTAGGTTCAAGGTTCCTTCGCTTACTATCCTGATAGCCGGATGTGGCGTAACAAAAAAATAGCTCTATATAAGGCTTATATTTTTGAGAAACCTTGTACGTGATACTATTAAAAAATATTTTCATATCTTATAATAATATAAAAACTTGTTTAACAAAAATAATAAAAGCAAAAGGGAAATCTAGGCACAAAGTGAGATAATTAACAACAAAATCTCTGGTGGTAAAGATGGAGTCTGTCCATGGGCAAAGGTAACCACTTACCACAGGTGGTCCTTCCTGCTCGTTGCATATCCCTGTTACCTATAAAAAAATGTGTAGTTAACATGTAATTTACTTCTTAAATAACTTAAAATATCTAAATGATATTTGATTATATAAAAAAAATGTACGTTTTTATATCCTGAGTATTTGATATCAATTATACTCATGTATTGGCAGAGATTAAATACTAAAAGCGAGAACAGCAAATATTTTGTTGTCAAATATTTATCAAAGCGAGTCAAAGTCAACAACCAAACTACAATATTAGAATGACGTGTACCTCTTACAAGTCATCATTTAGAGTTTTATTTAAGTTTCACGTTTCTTCCGCAATGTAGGGCGGTTATAGAGGAACCTCCAACCTTGCCATCCGCCGCACGAGACCGGGTCGCCGGAGGGTGGCACACGACCGCCGCCTTCCGCCCTAATTAGGTCAGAGGGCGATCAGTTTGGGGAAGCTGATCGCCTAGTGTCCTGGCCCGAGTAGCCGCAGCGCGCTACTTCAAGCAGGCCGTTGAGGGTGCCCACCACCCTTGACTGTCGAGGTAAATGGAAAATTGGGGTGTTCCCGTGGCCTCGGCTATTGGCGGCGAGGAGGAGCACCGTGAGGTTTTAGTGGGTATACGGACGACGTCTGCCGTTCCGGAGTCCCACATAACCTATCCGAGTCCCCAATCGGGCGGGTGTCCGTAACAGATTTCCTCACGAAAAAAAAAAAAAAGTTATAGAGGAACCTAGTGGTAATATACTCGATTTCCTATTCTCTGCACCAAATCTAGATATGGAGTGTCAAGTGTTGAAACTTAAAACTCGACTTTTATATACCATTCTAAATACATTAAAATGTATAATAAGTCATTAATATTATAATTTGTATTTTTTTTATTATATGATAGATAACATTGATCTCGTAAGCGAAGAGCACAATGTCTTGAAGAAAGTATCAAACAATATCTTGTATAACTTTAATATTGTAACTAGACGCAGTGTATGGTTTCAGTTTGTTATATTGCCGTAAACTTTTCTAAAGCTAGCCTAAATATCTTCACCTGCATCGCCCGCAGCACTCGCGGTGCTCGGACTTCGCATTAAATATGTACCCACACTCGCCTACCTCCGTAATATCGCGTTCTATACGAGCAAGTACTAAAAGAGAAGCCTTCAAATTAATTTTATGGTTTATTTAGCGAGTATTTTATAACGTGTGTTTAATGTGACGTTAAAACAAATAAATATTTACTATATCATTGTATGTATATGAATAAAGAATAGTTGAGTGGCGGAAATCAACGCCTCGCTTTGTCTTACCAGTAATTTATATACAATCATTCCCACGAGCAGAAACGAACACACAACCAATCACGCTTACAGTCGGACACTGCGCCACGATGACCTCCCTGTTACCGTACTTTTAGGTATAAAATCAAAATATTCTTCATTTAAATAAGCTACTACAAGCACTTTCGAACCGTCAATTAACAAAAGATGTCAGTATTGTCAGTCCTAACGGAGACTACCACTAGCTCGACAGGCAGTTCTGCTTAGAAAAGCCGACAAGAAACAAACTTTTATTGCAACTGCATGCAAATTCTTTATACCGATTTGTATCAAGATGCAGTTTGTTGTTAGTACAGCGTGTAGCGCATACACAATATATTGTTCTTGTTTCTGAGTGGTTCCAATAAACTTAGAAAACAATTCGTATATTTTCATGTGATTTATTTTATTAAATCGGTTTCGTGTTTGTTATTTTGAAATAGTACTCGTTGTGGTGTACTTTGCAATAATTTTAACCGACGATTCGACTATATATTTTATGTGTGTTACTGTTTGTTGCATTACTTTTTACTATGTCAACAAATTTTGATGATTGTTTTTTTCATATGATTGGTGTTGCCTTCAATTTGGCTTCTATTAAATAATGTTAAAATCTGATAAGTAGTTTTTGTGTTATTCGTAATAATTATACTCTTTAGTGCATTTTATTTTAAATCGGTTTCATTTTTTAAAAGAAAAACTAGTGTCAATACTCTATACTTCGCGTCCTACCGGAATTGGAGATATTAAGTCTTAGAAGGCATAACTCAACTCCGCGCTTTGTCTTACAAAAGTATGGAACACAGTTTAAAAATAATCATTCCGCCGAGTGGATATCGATTTCACAACCTTAATAAATGAATTCGTAATGTCCACCAAGGATTACTGTAAAAGCTGTATTAGGACTACTTTATGCGTTATACCTTACTTACTCTCAGTTCTAATGAAACATAAAACACAGTGAAGTACCCTTTAATATTAAATTAATACTCATATTAATACTGAGGCCATCATTACGTCGGCTGACTGTAAACGGAGATTGATTGTTGGTTCGATTCCCAATCGAGGGAATCATTGTTTTAAAATATTTTTGTTTCCCAAAGACAAAGCTCTGCCATACAGCACGAATTGCCACGATTTCAGGAGGAAAGGGGAGAACAGTTGGTCTTCTTCTCTCTCTATCTGAATTTGAGACATTGCATGTTGAGTGGCGGAACTCAACGCCGCGCTTTGTCTTATGGTTATTTTAATATATAGGATTTTTCTTCTATTGAATGATTATTGGACAAAATATAAATAAATGTGTAACGTTGTCCTCATTTCCGTATTTTAACAATTACGTGAACCTTTTCTCTCGCCTGTTTTAATGATAAGTATTATTTTCTCATATAATTTTAATAATTCTGATCTTACTTTTTTCTCCATTTTAAATATTATGTATTTCCTACGTGTATTTCTTAATGATTGTCGTCCCTGAGTCTGTCTGTCATTAAAATAGTAATTATATAATAGTATATTTTATATTTTAGCTTCTACTCATTAGTCTGTTGTTCGTCTTAATTAAATAGAAGTATAAAGCCGTCACAGAAACTGGAACATGTTTTATTAATACTGCTTACGTTTAAGACAAAGACATCAATTCAGTTATAATTTTTTAGTTAATCTTACATAACTAAAAAAATTATTTTTTTTAAATTAATTCATAACAATCATAATATTATATCACGGATTTCGGATCCAGGTACGCTAACTTTAATCACACATGATTTTTTTTCATTGATTTGTTGAATGATGGATAATTAGGGGTTAAAATATGTGAACTCATAAAATCGTTGAAAGTATACTATGTCAAAAAAATGTACATTTTTATATTTGATATTTGGTCAATCTGTTTTGATGTAAGTGATTATAGATTTTTCGGCTACCATTCTATACGAGTCCCAAAGAGAGGCTCTTCTTGAAATATTTTCCTAGCTACAACAATAAAGATTTGCTAGCACCGTGTTAAGATTTTGTATGCTATAAAAACATGAGCAGCTTCACGCTTTATTCCACAGAGAGCAGTGTAGTTGTGTAAATGAGAGACAGAACCTAGTGTCAAGACACTCCGTTCGCCACTTTCCACCTGAATTCGTAACATTGTGTGTTAAGTATCCGAATTCAATTATAATGTAAAGATATTACTTAAAAAAATAAATTTAATAATTTAAAATTATATTTGTATGAATTGATATAAATTTTTTTTTAAAAATTCGACGTATACAGGAAGTATATGAATGAAAGTAGATTATAAAAGCTGTCGCATGGTATTGTAAGCAGTGACAAGCGATCTCACCACTCACCTCTGACACTCGCTATACAAGAGCGCGTGTTCGTGGTAAGACCGCGAGGAACATGGCCCTGAGGACTATTGCTAACTGATGTACAGAATAGCCAACGTGGCGCAGTGAACAGTGTTCATGCGTAACACGTTTTCATAAAGTGATTGTGATTCAGTTGTAACGCGGGGGAATATATATTTTAATTGCTTTGCACTCGTAAAACAAAGGATCCATTGCTATGCGGGATGCCTGCTTATGTTTTTAAAATATAATATTATGGTAAAACCTTAACACGGTGCTAGCAAATCTCTTTGTTGTTATATCTAAGAAAACCTTGAAGGAGGCTCAGGATTTTTTTTTTTTTATTAATAACGGACGGCAAACGAGAAGGACCACCTGATGGTAAGTGGTTACCTTCTGCTCATAGACATCTACAACACCAGAGATGTTGTAGATGCTACAACCTAGGGGATACTGATGGAAGGGGGACAAATAGTAGTCCACTATCAGAAACTTCACCACATTTTGGGGGAAAGGATGGGTGGAAAGGGGAAAATCTGGCTTATATGCCATCGAACCGGAACACATCATTAGATATTTAAGGGGTTCGTCTTTGACAGATAGTGGTCGCGAGTCAGTCGGAGTGGACGAACCTCCTACCACCTAACTATATATTTATAGAAATGGTCTGAATAGTCGTAAAACATAGTAATCGCTTACATCAAATGAGATATATAAAATAGTGTTTTATAGAAAGATTTGAAGACTCCATACAGTGGCACAAAGAAGTACAAGAATATCTACGAAGTTTAAGGTATCGTAGTTGTTAGAAAAGTTAAAAAATCCCATTAATAGAATAGAAAAAGGAAATTTACCTCGTTTCACAAACTTATGGGTATCAACTCTCTATGAGTTCAAATCAAATATATTGTAATAGAGTATAGCTTGCAAATTACATCTCAAACATATTTGGTAAAAACTAATCCTTTATATGAAGTAACTTAAAAGTAACATGTATCGTAATTAAATTTAAATAAGCATCAAAAGCACTAGCCATCATATAAAAATCAAGGTAAATTGGTTCCTCTAGTAACTTTTTATAAGGGAATACACAAGACAAAAGATAAGGTCCATTAAAAAAATCATACTCTACTTCTATGTGCAGACATACATATTTACTGTTTTGTTATAGTCTACATCTACATGGTGGTAGGAGGTTCGTCCTCCGTCTGGCCTGCGACCACTATCATGTCAAAGACGAACTGCCAAATACTTTATGATGTGTGTTCCGGTTCGATGGCATGTGTGCTTCAGGTTTTCCCCTCTATCCCACCCATCCTCTTTCCCCAAAAATGTAGTGGTTCCGATAGCGACTACTACATTGTCCCTCCTCCACCTGTATCTCTAGGTTACACCCATCTACAACGCCTCTGGTGTTGTAGATGTTCATGGGGCGAAGGTGCAACCACTACCATCAGGTGGTCCTTCTGCTCGTTTGCCATCATCAGTTATCCATAAAAAAAAAAATAGTACAGAATAAATTACGAAATCATGAAAATATATAGTTACTGTTATCCGCTATAATTATATTTAATACAGCAAGTTTAAATTCAAAATGTTGAAAGTTACAAAATCTATTGTATGTGATGTTAGTAAGTGTTCGAAGTATCACTTAAAGGATAGCATTACGAGTGACCTTCGGCAACTTTCTACACACATTAAACTGCGAAGGAAATACTACTACGATATATTAATAATACGTACCCTGTAAAAAGCAGATTCACGCTTTATCCCGTTTAGCAGGATAGTCAGAGAAAGTAGTGTTAAGACACTCTGTTCGCCGCTTCCCGCCCCACATCGAGACATGAGATGCGTGGAAGTTGTTGAACTTAACGACACGCTCTAGGCAAGCTACCAAAACAGAAAAATATAAATGAAATAATTTAAATATACTTGTCGGCAGGGCCGTATTATTAACCTCGTCATCCAACATAGTGGGCGTATAAAATGGGTAATCGAACAAAGAGACAAAGAGAACACAATTAACACAAACACAATTCACAATTTTATGAACACGGTTATAATCTAAACGTTGGTAACAGTTCCTAGCTTGGAGGAGAAACCTGATCCCGATGACGATCAAAACGGTGTCCTCTTGGTCCGGACGCGTCACCCGCCGGCTGTGGCTCTGCTGTAGCACGAGCCACCGCGTAACACTGCGACGGTGCTGCCATCCACCGGAACTCGTGTTTTCTTGTCTAGTTATCGGTCCGTACTAATAACCGTCTCCCCGACATACTCATTTCTCCGGGAGTGGGAGTCGAACCTGACAACCAGTCGTGCTTACAATCAGAAGTTGTCCGGACGCGACATGATGGCCTTTACGTACTCGTACGTACCAGTGAACAACTTAAAACCAGTGGAAAACGCTTTATAACTTGTTTGAGATAAAAACAGCTTTTACACAAGATTATGATGATTACATTTAGTTTCTGTTGTTTCACTGTGGACTTAGTACATATTATGTGAGATTTTTAAGTTTAAAATTGCAAAGTATATAACATAGTCATCAGTGTGTGTTGAAGGTCTAACGCAGAAGTATTTAATGTTCAGAGCTTACTGTCTATTATTATAATTCATTACATTCAATTTTTTTTTTTTTTTTTATGGATAACGGATGGTAAACGAGGCAGAAGGACCACCTGATGGTAAGTGGATACCTTCATATGAACATCTACAACACCAGTTGAGAGATGTGTTGAGAAGATGCGTTGTAACCTAAGGATACAGAGGAAAGAGGAGGATTTGTGTAGTATTCCGTTCTCCGGAACTTTTTTATTTTGGGAGAGAGGGATAAAGAATTTGGGGGGCCGGAAGAGCACGAAGCATGCCATCCCGAACCCAGAACACATCTTTGAATGGCGGTTCGTCTTTGACAGCGTAGCATGATAGTGATCGCGAGCTGGGCGGAGGGGACCCAGACACTCCACCACCAAACAAAACATTAAAACATTTTCATAGTGACATACGAATTATAGTACATCATTTAATTTAAATACAATACGAAGTACGTTGGTACTGTAAACGACTGTAAATGCAAGAACTCATCACGAGATAGTGCCGAGCGATTTTTAGCTTTAACCTGCCATCCACTATAGCGAGGACAATTCCCGATCAACCCCGTATCTCCCGTTTCCGCTTATCGGGTGAGCACAGTGTCCGGAACTCAGCACGCTGAGTAACACAAAACGCTGGTTTGTTTGCGCCCAGGTTCTTCTCAGGTCTGAGAGGCATTAGAATTTTAGTGAACTGGTGGTAAGTCGACGTTCAAAAAAATGAAGCTTGTGTAACTTCTACAATTTTTAGACCAGTTATTTGACTTTATGACTGACTTCAACGCCACGTAATAGCATTTTCTGGGTGAGAATTAGAAACCCACAGACCTCCGCGTTTACAGTCGCACGCTTGTGCCACTGCGCCATGACCGGGTCTCATCATTTTTTAAATTAATTTACAAATCCCCAGTCACCACGCAACATGTCAAAGTACAGCACAGGTGTTTAACTAGTTATTCTCTAACTTCCCTGCTGTATGGGAAGAAGCGTAAAACTGTAAATAACCCACGACCCGCCATTATTGTATCTGTACGAGTATATGTGACATTAGTACTGCGCTGCACATCTCGTGCAGCTGTGTAGCGTGTAGGTACGTGAGCGGTCGCGCTGCAGCCTGCATGCACTCAGGTGCGAAAACATCATACGATTTGCATTTAATATTTAGAGTCAAGCTGAAATTTTCTGCAATTTGAATATATAATATCCAGGTCAAAACCAAGCGTGTTTACAGTCAGACTCTTTCTTGCGCCATGACGGCCTGTTATTTAACGTAGCCTAAATATTTAAAAATAAATAATAATATTTATGAAAATGGCTACGAAAACTAAAACAAAATCTTGTTTGGATCTTTCGCCGACTTTACCGACTGACTTTTAATAAAGAGAAAGTTGCCAATTCAACATTTTTTTTTATTTGTGTTCCCGCCATAATTAAGAGAACGGAGTGTCGTAACACTAAGTTCTCTGTTTGTAGCTTTGCCTACCCTGCTATGTACGGGATACAGCGTGAAGGTAAAATAAAACCCCATAACTCTTTACTGGCTGAACCAATTTAGACGATCTTTTTTTTTATGATACTTCAGTAGCTACAGTTTAGCCCCATTTAAATTTCATTAAGATTTGACTAGTAGTTTTAGAGTTATTCGTAATATTTTTACTTTTTTGCACATTCTATCTGTATTATTTAAATCTTTATTATTTTTTAACTCTTCTTTTTTGTTAAAATCTTAATTATTTTAAAATAAAAGAATATATTTTACATTATAATCTAACAAAGCACCAAAACACAGTATTACTTTAGTATAATGAGAGCGTACTTCATTACTTGCAAGAGAGAGGAGGCTTCACTGAAGGAGCTACTTCAGATTGACTTTTGTATCCAGCTGCCTCTTCATACCCCATGCAATAGTTTTTACTATTATAAGAAATGGAAATTATATATATAAAATATATATATATATATAACATATATATATATATATATATGCTATATATATATATATATATATATGCTGCTATATATAATGGAGAATATCAGTACCCCAGTGTCGAGGTGGTGAAAAAATGTGTTATAAAATATGCGAACAATTTGCTGAAAAAATTGAAATGAAATATTAATATTTCATTTCATTAAGAACAAGATTTTTAATTTATCCTCCTATCTAAAATCCATCCTGCTATATGCAGGATACAGCGTGGCTTAAGTATGTATGTATGTAATATAAAAAATAACACCTAAATAATATAAAAATAATTAATACAAAAAAGTTATAACTGAATTGATGTCTTTGTCTTAAACGTAAGCAATATTAATAAAATAGTCCAGTTTCTGTGACGGCTTTATGTTTCTATTTATTTAAAGGACGAACAACAGACTAATGAGTAGAAGCTAGTTCTAGTTGGTGGTAGGAGGTTCGTCCTCCGTCTGGCTCGCGACCACTATCATGTCAAGACGAACCGCCAAATATCTTATGATGTGTTCGGTTCATTGGCTGTAAGCCAGTTTTCCCATTCCCACCCATCCTTTCCCAAATGTGGTGGTTCCGAGAATAGCGGAATACTACAATGTCCTCCTCTTCCATCTGTATCCTCTAGGTTGGCAACGCATCTACAACATCTCTGGTGTTGTAGATGTTCATGGGCAGTATCCACTTACCATCAGGTGGTCCTTCTGCTCGTTTGCCATCAGGTATCCATAAAAAAAAAAAAGAAGCTAAAATATAAAATATACTATTATATAATTACTATTTTAATGGCAGACAGACTCAAGAACCGCATTCATTAAGAAATACGCGTAGAAAATAAACTATAATTAAAGTAGAGAAAAATTGAGATCAGAATTATTAAAATTGATGAAAATAACAATTATTATAATATTTTAAAATAGGCGAAAACAAGGCCCACGTAATTGTTAAAATAAGACAATGAGGACAACGTAATATATTTATTTATATTTTGTCCAATAATCATTCAATAGAAGAAAAAAATACTACTTATTAAAACAATAGTCAGGGCAAGCACGGCGTTGAGTTCGCCACTCAACATACAATATCTCAGAAACAGAGAGTGGAGAAGACAAACCGTTCTCCTCTTTCTTCCCGAATTCGTGGCAATGCGTATTATGTGGCTTGAAACTCAACGCCACGTTTTATTTTTACAAAGAGTGTGGAAATGAGAAAAATTGTTCGAGACAAATCAGAACCCACAACGAGTCACGACATTCAGTCACTATTACACTGCGACTTACAGATGATCTCATTATTAATACAAGTATTAATTAAATAATAAAAGCTACTCTATACTGGTTTTTACGTTGCTTTAGAACTAAGAGTAAGTAAGGTATAACATAAAGTAGTCCAAAAACGGCTTTTACATGTGAATTATTGGTCGGACATTATGTGTTCGCCAGTAATATTAAAGGGCATCGTAGCGCAATGTAACAATAATTGCCTGTAAACACAGTTGGTTGTGAAATCGATTTCCACTCAGGGAATAATTATTTGTAAATTGTTTTTGCCATACTTTCGTGAAAAAGCTCAGCGTTGAGTTACGCCTTGTAAGACTAATATCTCAATTCCGGTAGGACGCGAAGTAAAGTATTGACACTAATTTTTCTTTAAAAGGAAACCGATTTAAAATAAAATGCACTAAAGAGTATAATTATTACGAAGATAACACAAGAAACTACTTATCAGATTTTAACATTATTTAATAGAAGCCAAATTGAAAACAACACCAATCATATAAAAAGGAATCATCAAAATTTGTTGACATAGTAAAAAGTAATGCAACACACATTTAACACACACATAAAATATATAGTCAGATCGTCGGTTAAAATTATTGCAAAGTACACCCTGGCAGAGTACCATTTCAAAATAACGCAAACACGAAACCGATTTAATAAAATAAATCACATGAAAATATACGAATTGTTTTCTAAGTTTATTGGAACCACTCAGAAACAAGAACAATATATTGTGTACGCGCTACACGCTGTACTAACAACAAACTGCATCTTGATACAAATCGGTATAAAGAATTTACATTCAGTTGCAATAACAATATTCGTCTTTATAAACATTAACAATTTAAAGTCAAGAGAAGAGAGAAGAGAAAAATACATTATTCTGTGTGGAATTAAATGCTATTGGCGATCGCTCGGGAGGCTCATCATATTTGTATAAAATTTTATTTGAAAAGAGCAACTCTTGAGTTTCTTGTCCGCTCTTCTAAGCAGAACTGCCTTTCGAGCTGGTGGTAGTTTCCGTTAGGACTGACAATACTGACATCTTTTGTTAATTTACGGTTCGAAAGTGCTTGTAAAAATATTTTGATTTTGACTTTGTACATAAAGGTACGGTAACAGGGAAGTCATCGTGGCGCAGTGTCCGACTGTAAGCGTGATTGGTTGTGTGTTCGTTTCTGCTCGTGGGAATGATTGTATATAAATTACTGGTAAGACAAAGCGAGGCGTTGATTTCCGCCACTCAACTATTCTTTGTTCACATACATACAGTGATATAGTAAATATTTTTATATAAATTTCATTATTTCTATTTTAATATATTCTCGCTAAATAAACCATAAAATTAATTTGAAGGCTCCTTTTTTAGTACTTGCTCGTATTAAACGCGACATGACGGAGGTAGGCGAGTGTGGGTACATATTTAATGCGAAGTCCGAGCGTGCCGCGGGCGATGCAGGTGAAGGTATTTAGGCTAGCATTAGAAAAGTTTACAGCAATATGACAATTTGAAATCATACACTGCGTCTAGTTGGGATATCAATATTATATGAGAGAGCTTCACGCTTTTTTCCGCATTGCAGGTTAAGTAGAGAGAACCTAGTATCAAGACACTCTGTTCTGCGCTTACCAGATATATGTATGCTTACTATTTTTAACCTGTTTCAAATATCAAAAATAATCCTTACTAATATTATAAATGCGAAAGTAACTCTCTCTGTCTGTCTGTTACGCTTTCACGCCTAAACCACTGAACCGATTTTGATGAAACTCGGTACGAAGATAGAACTAAACTTAGAAAAGGACATAGGATACTTTTTATCGCGAAAAAAACGATAGAGGGGGTTGAAACAGGGGATGAAAGTTTGTATGGAAGTTCCTTATTGTCAAATATAAAATCATGCAAGATTGTTTAACTGTTTACAACTTTACCACATAAACCACTTAACCAAGTTTGACAAATAGTCTAGACCTTGGAAAAGACTATAGGATACCCCTTATCATATCGCGCGATATAATCGATTTTCACGCGAGCGAAGCCGCGGGCGGAAAGCTAGTATAATAATAAATTATAGGTAATCAATCACTTATTAACACGTCAAATACAATTAACGTCGGTCGTATGTTAGTATGTAACGGAAACTTTAAACGCGATTTTGACCGACTTTGGAATGTCGATGCCGAATTTTCGTAGACTTATCAAGTATCAATGACAAAAATAAAAAATATCTAACTAAAAATTATATTTTATTATTATTATATTTTTTTTTCATAAAAGCTTGTTTATAAAGTATTATTGAAGTAGTGTATTAAGATTCACCACTCAACACGCAATATCTTAAATTAGTGCGGAATGTGGAGAATAGAGTAATTTCTCTATAATTACTCTGTAATGCAGGAAAACATGTAAAGCCGAAAAAAAATGAATGACTACTTGTAAGAGGTACTTGTCATTCTAATATTGTAGTCTGATTGTTGACTTTTGACTCGCTTTGATAAATATTTGGCAACAAAATATTTGCTGTTCTCGCTCTTAGTGCTTAATCTCTGCCAATATACAAACATAATTGGAGAAGAGTACATTGAGAAGAGAACATTTTGTGATGTAAAATGTATGGACTTTTTTCTTGTTAATCAAATATTTAGATTTTTTTGTTTTATATTTTTGTTTATATTTGTTATTGTTTTCGAATAAATAAAATGCCATGAAGTAAAAAGTTTACATTGTACCCAATAAAAATTAATAAAGTTTAATAAACATCTTATACTGGGAATTTTTTTTTTTTTGAAAGCGGTATAGTTTTTGTGTATATCAAATATATAAATGATTCAGAATTTTTCAAAAGTCATACTTTCAAAGGAATCAACAATATATTTTGAATTATAAAATGTTTTGTTTTACTATAATGTTTAGGTTAATTATATTTAATTAGATAATAAGTAATTAATTGCAAACTGGACTTCCTTTGGGAAAACTTAGAGATCTTATAAGCCTAGTTTTAAGTAAGGAAAATAAAAAAAATATGTAGTTAACATAAAATTATTCAAGTAAAAGAGCGCCTCTCGTGGCGCAGAGGACAGGTTGTGGGTTCGATTACCACTCCAGGAAATGTAAAGTTTAGTATTTTCATTTCCTGGGTTTGGTAACAAGGCAAAGCACAAGAAGAATAAGTTTGTTCGACGGGATATTTACCATAAACTGAGTTTACCCGTGATCATGGTGCTTGCAACAGCATCGAAATATCGGGAGTCCAAAATAAAAACAATACATGGTAAATATCCCGTCGAACAAACTTTTTCTTATGTATGTGACCATGAGAGTTTAAATTCATATATAAGGCAAAGCACGGCGCTGAGTTCCGCCACTCAGCACGCAATGCCTCAATTCGGCGGAAGGTAGGGAATGGAACTGTTGAAAGAGAATTAAGTGTCTTAGCACTAAGTTCCAGGTTACCTCTGAAAAAATGATATGAACAATATATCCCTACTATGTTTTATTACTTCGAAGTGTTTCTTTAAAGTTTCTCATACTTACACATAACGTATTTCTAATCCACAGTATGTTAATAATAAGAAAAAAAAACACATACATATAGAGATATAATGATTTTATTACTTGAGCTACCATTTACAAAGGTTTCACAGTGTTCCGTATAGAACATACAACGCGAGGATACTAATTAAGATAAGTAAAGGTAAATAGCGCTCCCCGTGAGGTCGAGAGAGTGGAAACAAAGAATCACGGTCATTTCCTTTAATTTCATTAAAAAAACTACAGATTTATTATATACCAGTACAATATTTCATTTGTACTATTGTCTATTCAAATGTACCAAAAGTAATAACTATATTTTTATACAGAACAGCTAAGAAAAAAAAATTAAAAGGCTTAAATTCTAAAAAACGGTTGCGTTCCTTATTTATCTTAAAAATCAAAATCAATAGGTGTCTATGTAATGTGGGGAACGGAGTGTCTCATCACTGGGTTCCCTCTGCCTACCCTGCTATATGCGGGATGCAGCGTGAAGCTATGTATGTATGTATAATTAAACCGACTTCCAATGAATTATACTAAAATATATTTTTTTACGATTATCTCAAAAACGACTCGTCAGATCTTAACTCATATTACATGATACCACATAAGAAGAAACTCCTCCTTTCAAGTCAAACAATTTTTTTTTTAATTAGTAGCACTTCTGAATTGAAGCAACGTTACTTAGTCTATTTTTAAAGAGCAAGTATTGTACTAATAACATTAGAAAAGACCATGAAAATTACACTCCCTTACATAAAAAATAATAAAATATAAACGAATCTCTAAATAATAGTAAAATCGCTCTAATAAAGTATTTCTCCAATATTCTTATAATAAAATATTTGTAATTTTTTCTAATACATAATTTATATGAGAACACGTTCATCGTCGTCTTTCCTAAATATCTTTAAAGCGGTTCTCTCTCGCGTACATCTTTACGCGTCCTTCACCAACTTATTTACGCACTGACTCAGGGACTTCCTCGTAAACCTACAAAATTATATTCTCTTATACGCGAATTACCTCATTTTGTGCCTAGATTTTTCACTTTACTTTTATTATTTTGTTAACATAAGCTATATTAAAATAAATAAATCTTCAGAAGTAATGTCACGTATGTATTTCAAAAGATATTTTATATAGAGCCACTTATATTTTTTGCTTTACGCTTTACACATCCGGCTAGCAGGATAGGCAGAAGGAACAACTTAGAACCTACAGTATTAAGATACTCCGTTCTGTTAGGGTTCCGTTACCACTATCCGCCGGGTGAAGGCATTGCGTGTTGGCGGCACGTAACAGTTTATTATCAGAGCGAGGAAATAGAATTCAAATTATTATATTACCATATAAATATTTAATATTCTCATTTCCTGGGTGAGAATCGAGTAGCGCACAACCTGTCACGTTTACAGTTACATGTGTGACTTTTGCACCACAACTATGGCCCTCAATAGCTTCAATGGTATTGTCGTATGTGTAGATGTTAATAAGATTATTATTATATCATATAAAATGTTGATGACAAGAAATATACATATTTATATCATAAAATGTCCATTTGAGTAGGGTTCTACAGAAGCACTCGTTGATGGCAGTTTGTTGAATTATTCATACAGTATATTAGCTTATATATATGCACTTTGTCGTGAGTACATTGAGGGTGACTAGATGCGTAATGAGTCAATATTCAATCGAGAATCGTTTGTATTTAAAGAATATTTTCGTTTCCCTCACTGAAAGTAACAATATTGCGAACAACTGAAAAACTGTTTGTGTCTTCATTGAATTTATACTATATTGAGCTTACTAGCTGTCATATAAAATAATCGCAAAATTGTTTCACCCATTAAAAGTTGTGCGGTGACAAAATAAAATAAAAATACGAGACGAAAACAAGAAATGATAACCTTCATTTAGGAAGTCGGATTAATACTTTCAACATTAGAAATCGCAAACTGACTTGAAATGTCTTTAAAGTAGACGTAAAGTAGAAGACATGTATCTTAATACTACGTTAGGATTCTCGATATCGCAGCGAACTGTATAAGCTAAAAAGAGACTAAATGATAAGAGTAGTCAGCCAAATCTACAGAACAACAATAATTTAATCCCGAAGAAAGCGTTTTGTGAGCGCTTTAATTTGTACTGGTTACTACTGTTACTACTGCTGTTGGATTGTATAAGAATTCGAATTTGGATGTATAAGAAAATTAATTATTATTTCAAATATTTTTGTAACAAGTCAAAGCGCGGCGTTGATTTCCGCCACTCAGCACTCAATGCCTCAATTCGGCGGAAAGAGGGGAACGAGAGTGATTTAGCACTAGGTTCTAAGGTTCCCTCTGCCAATTCTGCTATATGCGGGATACAGCGTGAAGCTAAAAAAAAGAAAAAAAAAACTATTCATAACTGTTGTTATAAGGTGGAAATTACTTTTAAGCATGTTTATATTAAGAGTAAGCCAGTACTAAAAAATCAACTAATTCAGCATTATGCTTTAAATTTTCATTTTTACAACAAAATATGTACATCCTACATTGTTTTCATTTTATTAAGTACAGTATAATACCAACATTACTTATTAGCTTATATTAAAATAGCACAAAAGGTTAAACTCATTACATAAAGGATATCTGTAAATATATTAAAAGGCATAAACTTCATATTATATATTCAGATTAGGCTTAATACTAGATATATGCTAAATTTGGATCTCAAACTTTAATAGAAATAAAATTCGTCAAAGTTTTCTCGTAACTAAATAAGTGTCTCAGTTAATAATTAATGATGCACTGTTATTTCTTTGGCTTGAAGACACACTGCGGCGTAGAGAACCGTGACATAACGCTATTACTCTCGAATATAGCCATAAATATAGACGAAATGGCTTGGACTTAATTAAATATCTTAGATGCCATCGAGGCGCAGTGAGACAATGTCTGATTTTAACCGCAATTATTTGTAGGTTTGATTCCCACTCGACATAATTATTCATCATGATTAAATTATTTTCATATCTCCTTTCTAATAAGACAAATTTTGGTGTTGATTTCTGCCCCTTAACATGCAATGTCTCGAATTCTAATAGAGAGTAAAGAACGGAGTGTCTTGACACTATAGTCTCTCTGACTATCCTGCTGTACATACAGATTTACGCTTTTTCCTGAATATAGACAAACAAAATATTATTTCCTACGCAAAATAGGTCATCGCCGTGATTCCATAGTGAAATTACTAAATACCTTCACATCCTATAGCGCCTTCCCTAAATATACCGACTTCTCTAAAAATTACCGGCTTCCCTAATATCACATCGGCTCCTCTAAATTTACTGGCTTGCCTAACTAAAAATTCCACCCCTCGCCACTGATACATAGAGATAGAAGTAACAGATTGTGACCAAAAATCTATTACATAGAGCTTTTAAAGCAATATTGAGCTACTAATAATATAATGGGCTTCATCGATCCCTTTTCCTTCCTTCTTTATCTCTACAGCGACGTCGAAGGGAACAAAAACAAAACTGTTTATCATCATTTATTTTTATTGAGTTGTATTATTTAACTGTGAGTCGGCACTTTAGTGTTCCGTATTCGTGATACGGGAGAGCTTAGGCTGAATACATGTTTGTGTTATTATGTTTGTAGATATGAGTATACTGAAAGAAGTTAGTGATACGTCACTCTCTTGTCTTTTTCTTGTCAATTTAGAGATATGGAGGTTAATTTCACAACCTCGTAGCACAGAATGTGATCACGTAAGAAGCAGAGTGTCTAAGATTCAAACAGAAAGTGGAGAACGGAGTGTCTCTACACTATGATAGATTTCGGTCTTCATTTCAATTTTGGGCGGCAAGTCGAAAACGGAGTGTCATACACTAGATTAGTTTGTCTGCCTATCGTGATACGCTAGAAAAAGTATGAAACTAAAAAGTAAAGGCCAAATTGAATTTTTATAATCCTCGCTCACCGTCGAGTAAATTGAAAATGAAATCTATAGAGACTATATTTTAACGTTACAAATCTCTGGAATATTTCATTTCTTTTTAGTTTTCTTTTCGCAATTTTTAGGCGTAAATTCTGTTATGAAAAACTTTCTTCGAATAAATCAAAAGTTAATACAGCTGGTTTCCTATAATTGACTTAATTTATCCTTATATAAAACGCTTGCGCTACAGACTGACAGACAATGTACCTTAAAAAGTGTCATATTTTAACTAAATTTAAATTTAACCACGTCAGGGGCACTAGCTATCATATAAAAAACACATTCAAATTTGCACCTAGTAAACAATATGCGGTAACACTCAAAAAACTCTACAGACGAATTGAAGACCTCTTTTTTTAGAAGTCAGTTAAATACAAACATTTATAGTAACAATCGCTTATTAGTGTTTACCTCAAACAAAAACCGCAAAGCGTAATATCAATTATCCTCAAGCCAATGATTCGGGCAAACTGTTTTTTGTGATGTCCAATATATGATGAGCTATCATTTATATAAATAAAATGCTTGGGTTACGGAGTTTGAGATTGGCATGCTAAGAGAGGATTTTTCGAAGTTCTTTTAAAAACGATAAAAAGTTCTTTAGCCCATGCAAACGAAGTCGCAGGATACAGCTAGGAAGCAATAAAGAAAGCCGAGTCTGGGAAAAATAAACAAAAAAGTGACTCAAAAACTACTCGTTAAAGAATTGTCAGAATTGGTTCACACAGTAATAAGGTGTACAGTAGCACACAAAAAAATTGTCCATTTGATAGCCTCCTCGTTTCCAAGTTCGCTTGGTCCAAGTTAAATGGTCCACTCTTAAATGAATGTTTGCTTTTGAAGAAAATATGAGGTAACGATAAAAAATTAAGTTATAGGTTATAGGTTAAGTTATAGGTTTAAGTTATAGTTATAGCTGAGGTTTATAATATTTGGTTATATTTTTTGTCCATTTAGTCATCGTGGGACAACGCCTATCAATAAATACGAATTTGGTTGTAGGTTCGATCCCCATTAGTGGGAGTGATTATATGTGAATTAATGCATTTTTATTGCATTTTACCATTCAATGTTTCCTTTTCGTGTGAATAGTGAAGAACGAAGTGCCTTGACACTAAATTCCCTCCACATATCTCGGAATGCAGAAAAAGCGTGAAGTTAGCAAAGACAAGATAAATATAGATGAAATATGTATATAAGTATACGGTAGAAAACATAAAAATGTCATACATATATTATTTATGAATATCATTGAAAGAAATTACTTTCCCTTATATTTTATTTATTCTCAGTTGGCTTGAGAAAGTATTTTATTAGGTTACTTAGATAATTTCCTGTTATAACTTATCTACGGCAGGATGTCCAGTCAAGTTCAACTTGTAACAAAGCTGGCTAGTGTTATATTACACGAACTATTTGAAGTTATTTTCCTTCATAACTCAAAATATAGTTTACATTACCTAATTCCATAGTGGCACTGTGGGACAGCGTTTGACCGTAAGCGCGATTAGTTGTTTGTTCAGTTCCCACGCGAGGAAATGCATAGTCACTAGAGGTCGTAGCGCAGAGGTCGTAGCGCAGAGGTCGTAGAGTCGTAGCGCAGTGACACTCACGTACCTGTAAATTCAACAGGTTGTGAGGTAAATATTTATAATAATTAATATTTAGTATTTTCATTTCGCCGCTTTGGTAGCGAGGCGGCGACGAGTTTTGCCACTTAGCACGTAAAGCTTCAATTCAGAATAAAGTGGTGAAAGGAAATCTTAGGAGAACGACGTGTTTTAGCACTAGGTTCTCAAGTATATGAATGATATGTTTATGCCTAAAGTTATATATTAAGCATGCTAATATCTAATGATTTTACGCAAGAACTATTAGTGTAAATGCGTTTTAAAATATTTCTGTTTCAAAATTATAAATGCAAAGCTCCTTTCATTCTTAATTTGCTAAAGAACTGTTTTTAATCTAATAAGAGGTTTCTGTATTTCAATACAAGGGGAAAACATCATTAAATTAATTTATTAATTAAGCTTCATTGTGCAATTTACCCCTTTTCCCCTATTTCAGCGTAGTCAAAGAGAATCTAGTGTCAAGACACAGTATTCTCCGGTTTCTGCCCGAATACGAGACATTTAGTGTTAAGTAACGAAACTCACTGAGCTTTCTCTTACCAGAACGGGAATATATGTATTAAAATATATCCATTTCCCCGATTCGAATTGAACCCACAACTCACACATTACACTAGCTTCTTAATTTTTTAAGTAAAATCTATTTCATTCTACAATGTTTATTGCTAACATATTTTAAAAAAAGAACAAAATCGAGAGATAAAAGTATATAAAACAAACTAAATCTCTTTTTAAATGGTTTACTTTAACGTTAGATCTGTCTAAAATCTAGACAGATCTATTTGCGATAAAATCTAGGTAGAAACAAAGATTTTCAGCCAAATAACTTTAATATTATTTTTTTGCAGCTTCACGCTTTATCCCATATTAGAGTAGTAGAGATGGAAGAGTAGTGAGAGTGGGTTCACTATCACTAGTGACTAAACACTCCGCTCGCCACTTTCCGCTCGCATTCGAAACATTGCGTATTAAATAGCGGTACTCAACGCCGCGCTTATGTTTATAGTATTTATAATTTCAAAAATATTTAAATATGATAAGTATATTAGAATTATTGTAATAAATATATAACAGATTATAAAGTTTATATTAAAGTTATACAAAAAACCCGACTATTGGGTAGAGTATTAGGAATCGAACTCAGAGTCATCACATTTACACTTAGAAGCTAACCATCTGTGCAAAAATATATCTTGAATATTGTACAAGAAAGTTAGTAAAATGACTTTTCTTAATTAAAGCCGTTTGCAGTTCTCTTTCCGCAATAGTGACGTCTTCAAGTTACTTGTGAAAGCCGTTAATTTGCAAGCTTAATGAGTTTACCAAATATAAAGAACATATAAGATATTACTTACTTACTAATTTAGCTGTTCGCTTTATCCCTAGCGGGGTAGTCAGAGAGATCGGAGTACCAAACGCTACGGTCCCTGTATACCTCTTTCGCCTCGTCCACAGTCATTAACCTCTTCATGCATGCCCTCCGGGGGGTCCTCAAGCTTTTTATGTGACCTTCCTCCAGTATCAATTAAATAAAATATTGATACTGTTTTCTCGAAAGTCTAAGATATTATAAAAAAAAACCGACTTCATATAAAATGCTTTAAAAATTAAAATTATT
>JAKGSA010002015.1:0-24689 GCA_033558755.1 Philaethria dido
AACTACTTTTTTTTCTTTATGACTTTGATGGGAAACAATTATTTTCAACATTGAGGTATATAATATAAAGGTTTTCTATTAATTTAAAAAGGAAAGCTACGGACGGAGTGTTTAGACACTACGTTCTCTCCGACTACCTTGCTTTGCGGAATAAAGTGTAAAATTAAAAGATTTTTTAAATATTTGTAGAACCACATAACTTTGTTATATTTAATAGTCTAAATTTGGTTAGTGACTTTTAATTCTTGTATATTCTTGTATATTGACGTTATGTGGAAGACATACCAAGGTAGCCGGAGTAAACCTAGTGTTAAGACACTCCGTTCTTCAATGTCCACAAGAAATTAAACTATTGCGTGTCAAATTACACAAATCAATGCCATGGTTTGGCGTACTAGAGGAGAGACATGATAACAATTTAAAAATGATCATTCCCCCAAGTGGGAACCAAACCTGCAGCCAATGGCGTTTACGGTCAGACGCTGTCACTACGCCATGGTGGTCTCAAGAAGTATATTTATATCTCTAGTAATGAGGACGGAGGTCAAAGATTCGATTTCTACGCAAATGAGTAGCGTATACACCTACAATCTACTTATACCTTTAAATTATATGTCTAAAGGCGTACTTAGATAATATTTATTTTATACGAAAGCCATTACCACATTAATTCTGTACTTATTTATATCGGCGTTAAGTTCCGCCACTCAGCACGCAATGCCTCAATTTGGCGGAAAGTGGGGAACAGAGTGTCTTAACACCAGGTACCCTCTGCCTACCCTGCTATATGCGGGATACAGCGTGAAGCTATGTATGTATATTATTTATATTGAAAATATAATTTATTTTAAGTATAGTGTATTTTTACATCTATTTTATTTTATCTACATTAAAACTACTATGGATGATAATGATAATTATCGAGTGATAGACGTCGTGCAGTCGAAACCAACTTGGGGAGTGTAGAGAAGCCTTAAGAGAGAATTTACCGAGATTCCTACGAAAATGCGGGATACAGCTAGTAAGCTAATGATATAACGCCTGTCGTGGTGCAGAGGCACAAGCGTGCGACAGTAAACGCGACAGGTTGTGGGGCCGATTCCCACTTCAGTAAATGTTTGTATTTTCATTTCCTGGGTAACAAGGTAAAGCGCAGCGTTGGGTCCCGCCACTCAAAACGCAATGTCTCAATTTGGTGGAAAATGGGGAACGGAATTGTTGTAAGAGAACGGAGTGTCTTAACCCTAGGTTCTCAGGTTCCCTCTGCCTACCCTGCTTTATGTGGGATACAGCGTGAAGTTCT
Source organism: Philaethria dido (assembly GCA_033558755.1). Taxonomy (NCBI): domain Eukaryota; kingdom Metazoa; phylum Arthropoda; class Insecta; order Lepidoptera; family Nymphalidae; genus Philaethria; species Philaethria dido. Next base: position 1,304 of record JAKGSA010002015.1, read on the forward strand.
TTTACTTTGCACTTTAATACACGTTTTAACTTCACGTGTGTGTAAGTAAACCTTGCAACGCCTTGCCTTCTAGAATATTTGCTTGAAAATTCATAAAGATTCCCCATAACATATACAAGATATTCATAATATTAACCATGAGTATTTTCTCGTTATCCAAAATGTCCATATCAGGACTGTAAGAAATATACTTGGGAGCATTTTTTCTTTAAGTTTTAATGGACTTCACAAAAAAAGGTTATCAATTCGACTGTTATTTTATGTGTGTTACCACAACTTTTTACTGGGTGAAACGATTTTGATGATTCTTTTTTATACGATAGTTAGTGCTTCTGTGGTGGTCCCATATAAATTTAGTTAAGATTTGGCGAGCGGTTTATGAGTAATTCGTAATAATTGTACTTTTCAGTGCATTTTCCTTGAAGTAGGTTTTCTTTTTTTGTTAAGAGAAGAAATTGCTTAGCAATCCATGGATTCACCGTGCAGGAACCGGGCTCATAGCGTTGCAGAGAGAGGAGTTTGTAGAGTGCCTAGGACTTACGACCCAAGTGTAGATTTAAGGGGCCCCTTTAAAATACATATTAACGTTCACCTCCACTGTCCGCGCTCCTCACTCTACCTAACCATAATTATTAAATATAATTGTAATTTTTATCAAAAACATTTTTTAAAAATATAAACATTAAAGAAATATAAAAATGATTAATTTATAAAGTATGAGTATTTGTCTCATATATTTTGCTTTCACGTCGCGGGTGAACGGCCGTGATCGTCCGTTCGGCTCGGCTCGCTTTGATCACAACTCATGTTTTTGCGATCATGTTTAAATATTACCGCTTCATATTTATTATACGTTGGCTTACAGTGCTAACTCCACTTTTTATTTTTATAACAGTGTAAAAAAAGTAAAAATTGTAAACCTGCTAAATAAAGTATTTAAAAAAATCACAGTTATTAGTAAACTAATGTATAAAACTCCATGTTTTTTATAACTTCATGCTCTATTCCGCTCACCAAGGTAGCAGAGAGTGTTAAAACATTCCGTTTTTCACTTTCCATCGGAATATCAGCTGTTGCGTATTGAGAGGCAGAACTCAACGCTGCGCTGTCAGCACTGGGCGCATAGATAAAAATAAATTTAATATAATCATACCCCAAATGGAAATCGAACCCGTAACCAATTGTGTTTACAATCGGACACTGTCTCTAAGCCACGATAACCTCAAACTTGAATTATCTAAATCATAAAAGTTCAACGCCTGTCGTGGCGCAGAGGCACAAGCGTGACTGTAAACGCGACAGGTTGTGGGTTCGATTACCACTCCAGGAAATGTAAAATTTAGTATTTTTATTTCTTGGTTTTGGTAACAAGGCAAAGCGCGGCGTTGAGTTCCGCCACTCAACACGCAATCCCTCAATTCGGCGGAAAGTGGTGAATGGAATTGTTAAAAGAGAATGGAGTGTCTTAACAGTAGGTTCTATGGTTCCCTCTGCCCACACTGCATGCATGCATGCATATATGCGGGATATGTTAAAAAAAATCATAAAATCAAAAAAAATGTTCATATAATCAAAACAAAAATTTTAATAATTTTTTTTTAAAAATATACTTCTTTTGCTTTATTTAAATTATTATAGTCTTTTTTATTCATCGTAACCGTTGTAAGTAACGTTACAATGTTACGTCCATGACAATGAAAATTATGTTCACGTGACTATAAATCTTTCACTTCTTTTTAGTTTGACTATGTTTGGCAACTTTTTCTGTCCGTGAGTGAGCGGTAACAAGTTTTGTTTGTTTGTATATACTATTTTTATTGTTATAATACAAGTTTCAGGTAATTAATTTACGTTTTTTAGATATTGCAAATTAAACACACATACATACATAGCTTCACGCTGTATCTCGCATATAGCAGGCCAGGCAGCGGGAACCTATGGGAAGTGTTAAGACACTTCATTCCCGCTTTCCGCCAAATTGAGGCATTGCGTACTGAGTGTCAGAACTCAACGCCGTGCTCTGCCTTGTTACCAAACCCAGGAAATGAAAAATTCAATTTCCTGGAGTGGGAATCGAACCCACAACCTGTCGCGTTTACAGTCACACGCTTGTGACTCTGCGCCACGACAGGTGTAAATTAACACTTTTAAATTACACGTTTAAGTATTTAAATAATATAAAAGTAATTTAGAAATAAAATAACTTAAAAATGCCTGCCTTAAAGAATATATTTTTTTGATTTAACAACTCAGTAGTATGATTTTTGATCTTATGTAAATACAGTTTTATAATAAATATATGAGTTTCTTGCTTTTTTGCTTTTCACTCAATATTTGCATTTTGGTACATAGTTACAATTATATATGACCTCAGTCATTATAAATTTTAATATGGTAGTCATTTATAGATCTTAACCGTACATCGCTCCTTTTGTCCACTTTTAAATACCAGAACGTCACACCTAGTCTCATAAAAACAATGTAATGTATATATTTTTCTGCAAATTCACACATTTTCAAGGTAGAGTTGTTAAAGAGCCTAGTGTTAAGACACTGCGTGTTGTGGCGGAGCTTAACGTCGTGCTTTGTTTTATCAGAGTGAATGATGAAAATAATTGAAATTAGTTCTCCCTAAATGAGAATCGAACCCACAACAAATAGCTCTTACAGTGAGACGCGGTCCCACTGTGCTATGATGGTCTCTATAATTTAAGCATAAGCCCTTAGATAAAATTTAAACGTCACATGTAATCGGAAATCAAAATTACGACAAAACTCTTAAAAAGTTAATTAACGATCATTAAACAGGAAAATGGAAATAATATAACAAATATTGGTATTACGTCATACATATAAGTCGAAAACGTAAAATTGAGATCACTTGGCGTCAATACGTCTATATAACTTTCTCCGCGCCTCCCTCCCCATACTTCCCAGCATCCTCTGTAACTCGTCTTAGCGTTCGTTGCTCATCATGATTACGTACTAACGTATGATTATTGAAATTGAATAATGTATTATAACATGTTATATTAAGTATATTATAACTAGCTGTACACGCGATTTTGTTCGACGTGTTTCAGTTTTTCGTAGGAATTTAGATAAATACTCTTTCAGTGCTCCCCTACACTCCCCAGGGAGGCTAGATGTCAAATTTCAGCGCTTTTTGGCCTGTAGTTTTGCCTGTACGTTGTCTGTCAGTCACTCGGTAACGTAAATGTTTTATATATGCGGATTCAATCTTTTTTTAAAATAATAAAGGTTAGATAGAGAGAGGAGCGCGGAAAGTTTAGGTGAATGTTATTGCGAATTTTAAAAGGGGCCCCTTAAACCTACACTCGGCTCGTAAGTCCCAGGCACTCTCCAAACTCCTCTCTCTGCAACGCGATGGGCACACGCACGGTGAATCCATGAATTGCTAAGGAGTTTCTTCTCTAGTAATAGTAATAAATTTATTTGCTTAACTTCTTATATTATTATTTTTAAGAACAAGAATACGCTTCGCTCTATTATGTAATATAGTTCAGAATTAAGTTTTGTGTAAAATAAATAAAGAAATATATTAAAATTAAAAAAGATACGGCCTTAAAGTCTGTAGTGATAATTTATAAATAAAAAAATAAAAAAAACACAAATTATCTTGGAATCGAATGTGATTGCGTGCAATCAAATACAATCAAAAATATAATTGTATAGAAATTATTGTTTTTACATAATTACACTAAACTGGCATTACTATTTCAATGTAGCGTGGTGCAAGGTGGCGTGCGCGTTGATGTCTTTTGTAAGGCAAACATGATATTAACTTATTTGAACATTATTAGAAAACTTGTTATGATTTAGAATATATGTATTACGTTTATAATGTAAGTTAATATTTGAATATATATTATTTTTTATATAAAAAAAATATTTTTCTGTTTTTTGTTTTTTTTTTAGATTCACGCTGTATCCCGCACATAGCAGGGTAAGTGGGAACGTAGTGTTAAGACACTCCGTCCTCTTTTAATATTTGCATTCCCCACTTTCTGCTTTTTTTCCTTTCCAAATTATTTAAGTTCTTGTTGTCGGCGCTGAGTTGCGCCACTCAGCATGCAATGCCTCAATAAAAAAGAAATATTGTAAAATCGTGTGATTTGAAACTCAATTTAACGGAAATACGTTACAATTAACACCACAATTAACAGAATTAAAATTAAATTAAGGCGCCGAGAGTATAAGATACATTACACCGTATGTAATATGTGTAATGTAATATTCTATATTGAAAAAAAAAAAAAAATTCATAGTTTATTAAAAAAAAAAAAAAAGAAAAAAAAAAATAGTATAAAATTAATAAGTCTTACATATATCCCAATACACCTAAATACTCTACATTCACTCTCATTTTTTTCATAGTGTTACTTACTTTTAAGGGTCACTTACGCCAAACTTAAGTGTCACTTATAAATTTCACATACACACACACATACTTTTTTTAATAAAATTATTACATATTCTTAAGTTAACATAAGTTTAAGAAAAAATGACTACTTCTTTATACCGATATCTAAAAATATAATGAGAATAGAATATAAATTAACACTTAAAGAGGTAACGGACAGCGCACCGTTACTTGTGCGCGTACAGCCATACTCATAGTATTAAGACCGTCCATTATATTAATGATTTAGCTTTTTCTAGTACACATGAGACTGTAGCGGGATTCGAACCAACAACTTTAACAACTACTGGTCATATAGAGTCAAAGTAACTATGAAAATTATCTACAGTGAGGTAGTATATTATGTGACTATTTTAATTGGACAAACAAACGTCTGTTTCTCTTTGTCAGTTTAAATGAAGGCAGCTCTACATTTTTATGATATCCTACAAATATATATATTTTTGTATTATATGGAAAACCATATATGGAAATCCAATGATAATATATGGATGATTGTTCCTATTTCACGAAATACCACTGAACGGATCTAGATAAAATTTTACAGTAATATAGCTTATAGATAAGAATAACACATAGGCTATATATTTTTAGTTTTTACTAGCTCCACGTTGTATCCTGCATATAGTAAGGTAGGCAGAGGGAACTTGAGAACCTAGTGTTAAGACACTCCGTTCTCTTTCACGTTCCGTTCCCCACTTTCCGCCGGATTGAGGCATTGCGTGCTGAGTGGTGGAACTCAACGCCGCATAGTAACGTGCAAACATTTATAGCTTATTATGTTTGTAAATTTTCTGTATGCTTTGGCCATAATATAGCGACAAGTGTTTAGTTTTTAGTAATTTACTAAAGATATTAATTTTGAAACATTATTTTCATATATTTAATATAAAAAATATATTAAAATGAGAATTAATTTATTGTAATTCAGGATTTTGGCAGAATATTGTTTTATTTTGTTAGAAATAAGTAAACAAAAGCGTCTAACAGTATACAGATAGTGTAATGCAAACAGCAAATGGAATTAGAAATCTCGCTTACACTGAACTTAGAATATTACTCATCTCACAAACGGCGAAACTTTGTGAATATTTAGCTGTTATTCAAATTAATGAAGTGTTTTATTTTCTATTATTATAATTTAAACGCGAATGTTAATATTTTCGAAATTTGGACATTTTCACTGAAAGTGTTGAAAACCTAAAGTCTTGTTTTTCCCGTTTTCACAGGAATTTCTAGAAATCCTTTCTTAGTGCTTCCCTACACTCCTCACGAAGCCTATACGCCAAATTTCTATCTATGGACCGTAGTTTCGACTGTATGTTATCTGTCACTCATTAACGTAAGAATTTTTTATATACATATATAGATATTGTTTACATTATTTTAGTTCTTTTTTATGAAATCCGCAGATGTTTTCTTATTGGATATCATGGCTATAATAATTACTCATAGGTTGTTAAAAAAATGATTATCTATTATCATTCACTTATGCGACTCTACCGTTACAAATCATATAATTAGATTATTTCAAACATATCATTTTCAATAACTGTTTTTCTTTTTGACCGACTTACTTCTATAACTGATGTCTCAATATTTTTTTAGTATTTTACTTACAACAGATAGTATTTATATGAATAGAATTCGAATATACATTTTGTATGTTATGTACGTACGTAGAGTTGTAAAAATTTGCACGTTCTTTAATCTTGTTACAAACTTTCCTTTTTACCGTACAACTAAAATGCTAATTGAAATTATATATTAACGTAGAAACCTTTTACTTCTTCATCTATATAAGTTTTTGATATATTTTCGACTGCATAAGTACTTATATTGTTATTTATATATCTAGAATCTTCTTTATCAGTCAAATGCAACACTTGACTAGTTTGTTTACGTGGTAGAGACTGTAACTTAACGATATCTGTCTATATGGAACATATAGGCCGAGAAGATCGCCGTTAAACTATTCCAAAGTACTCGTACGTACAACGTAGCGGTTTAAAATTCCTTACCAAATTAGTTTGGCACATTTCAATCGGGCACGCGGCTAATGTATGTAAGTGGGTGATCAGTATTAGTGACCTAATATCGTGTGGTCGTGTAGTATAGTTACCTGACAGGAAGGAGCTCGCGAAGGACTCGTCCTGCGCTAGCGCTGGCGTGGTAATGAGGAGGAGAGCTATAGCCACGGTCCTCATGGCGCACTGTGAAACTGTTCACTGTCAACTGTCTAAAGGCATGGCGCGGCGACCGGTCGCCGTGTCGCATACAGCCTAACTGCCGGTGAAAGAAAGAAAGGGGCTTGGTTGGTTTAACAGAGATTGTGAAAGGTAGATGTGGCATGGTATGAATGTTTTATGCCGAGTTGGTTATTTGTATTTAATTGTATTGAAGGTTGAAAAACCTCAAAATGTTATAAATACTACTGTCTACTTATATTGTCAAAGGTGCATTTCTAGATAATTAGTGCAAATTTGTTTATTAAATTACACAAAGTTACTCTATTTATGAATCAATATAAATGTAATTTCTTTCTAACTACTAATCTTTACGTTCCCGTTAACGTACCCATTCTCTCCGCACCTTTTCGTTCCGTTTCATCGTTTCCGTTGATGTATTTTACATATAAACTTTATCTTACTCCTCCGTTCGTATTATTTTCTTAAAAGTAAAACAAAATTTTTGCCTTACATATTTCAATTTTTTCTTCATATATTAAAATAATGACAACAGAAGTTCAAAATATTTTTTGTTCCTTTCGTTATAAACGAGTACTCTGTTATTTTCAATTTGTTTATCCCATTTTTTTTGGTATTTTCATGAAATCACACTCTACCATCTGTTCATAAAACATTCTTTGCATGAGTTTTCAACGTCGGATAGCAAACAAGCGGTCAGCTCGCTCGGGATGTGGACTGGCAAAGCGACAATGAATGAAGCCATTGATCGCGCCATACACTGCCCAAATTAACATCACTTTCTTACTTATATACTAAGGTGTAATAGAAAATTTTAGTTACTGCTAACATTGTTGAAAATTATAAAAATATTTTATTTTGATATTTTTGCTCCATCAAGGCAGTTGTGTGTCTTCAAAGTAGTTGGTGTGTCTTATTCATTAGATAATTATGGGTTCATAATAAGATGGCGGCGAGGAGGAGCACCGTGCGGTTTTAGTGGGTATAAGGACGACGTTCTGCCGTTTAGGAGTCCCACATAACCCACCCGAGTCCCCAATCGGGTGGGTATCCGTAACGGATTTCCTCACGATAAAAAAAAAGATGGGATCTTTGATTTTCGTGATTTTCATACATATTAAATGAAACTATTTTTGCTGTTTCCGTTAGTTAAATCTTAACACATTAAATAAAATTGTTTTAACCGGATTAATCGCGTATATTGGTGTATTCGGAAATATATTTTTGGAAACCCGAAGTTTCAAACACTTTACAGTAATCGGTGGTCACAGATAAATAGGTACTCTACCATCTAGTAGGTACATTCAGTCTACTAAAATATACGCGACTAATCCGGTTAAAATAGTTTCATTTAATAAGTTATGAGTTAAGTTACTAACGGAAGCGCTTATTTATAAAAACGAAAGTTATTTATAACTGTCTTTATATCCGTATGTTTATCTGCTGAGCGTTTTATAATTAAATTTTATACAGATCGTCTGATTGATGAAGGATAGTTATTATTATTGCGCGGGTAAAGTCACCAGGGCTTTTGCAATGGCAAAAACTAATATAAGAAACGCCTGTCGTGGCGCAAAGGCACAATCGTGCGACTGTAAGCGCGACAGGTTGTGGGTTCGAATCCCACTCCAGGAAATGTAAAATTTAGTATTTTCATTTCATTGGTAACAAGGCAAAGCGTGGCGTTGAGTTTCACCACTCAACACGCAATGCCTCAGTTCGGAAGAAAATGGGGAACGGAATTGTTGAAACAGAATAGTGTCTTAACACTAGGTTCTCTGGTTCCCTCTGCCTACCCTGCTATATGCGGGATACAGCATGAAGTTAAAAAAAAAATAATAAAAATAAAAATATAAGAAAAAAGCCTTAGTGAAATAAAGCACGTCATTTCGTCTCCCATTGTTTACAATATATAGTGGAAAATGAAGATTTATGTTATTAGAAAAAATAATACATCGTGCTGCAATAAAGCTCAGGTATACATTTTATTATCTACGCCATTTCCAACATATAGACTAGTGTTAAGATTGAAGTGTTAAATGGCAGAATTAAACACCGCGCTTTGTCTCATCAGAGGGGGTAAATGATTTTGAGTATGATTATGATTACTCCTGAACGCCTGTCGTGGCGCAGAGGCACAAGCGTGCAACTGTAAACGCGGTAGGTTGTGGGTTCGATTCCCACCCCAGCGTGTTGTAATGTTAGTATTTTCATTTTCTGGGTTTGGTAACAAGGTAAAGCGCGGCGTTGAGTTCCGCCACTCAGCACGCAATGCCTCAATTCGACGGAAAGTGGGGAACGGAATTGTTGAAAGAGAATAGAGCACATATACAGCGTAAAGTTAAAAAAAAATTATGATTACTTACACCTATGATACAATTAAATTTTTTCCCCTGAGTGGGAATTGAACCCAAAATTACATTTACAGTCAGACGTCCACTGTACCGCAATTTCCTCATAATTAAATAAATTACACATAAAATACATTTAATATGTAATAACTAACATGAAAGGAAAAGGTGACTGACTAGTTTAACGTAGCTCTAAGCGTAGGATATGAAAACGAACGAAATTAACATTATAAATACGAAGAAATTACTAAATAGAAAGGATTGAAAAAAGATTTTTAGATTTAACATTGATTATAATTGCAAAGTGAAATGATCACACCAGTTCAATGTTAGCTAAGTTTTTTATTTTATATTAATTCTAAAAATTAAAAAAATAATATAAAACATATATTTCATATCATTTCTTAAATACTTGGACATTTTGTAATAAAAAAATATTTTATTACTTATACCAGGGTAGTCAAAGAGAATCTAATGTCAAGACACTAGATGCTGTCCGAATTTAAGACATTGCGTGTTGAGTCGCGGAACTCAACGCCCCGCTTTATCACGGAAATTAAGAAACATACATACATACATAGCTTCACGCTATATCCCGCATGTAGCAGGGTAGGCAGAGGGAACTGAGAATCTAATGACATTGCGCGTTGAGTGGCGGAACTCAACGCCGCGAGGAAATGAAAAATTCCATTTTCTAGTGGGAATCGAACCCACAACCTGTCGTGTTTACAGTCGCACGCTTGTGCCTCTGCGCTACTTATTGATTAAGAAACTACTACTTATTTGATTAAGAAACAATGAGAACATAATGCATTATTTTAAAAAGTAAGCGAACAAAACATAAAGCTAAATCGATGATATCGAATGATGAAATCGATGATTAATAATATACGACATGTTGGAGGTTAGGTCCCAAGTGTATATAGATTTCATCGCTTTCACTAGCTTCCTCTGCTTAATCCTAAAGTTATATTTTATAAACATTATTTGTATTTAACCATACATTTGTATCGAATTTTTGCAGAACATACTTTTGGGTCGACTTTCAGGCCCAAGGTGAATTCATTGTGAAGAGCGTCTGACTGTAAAATGGTTCGAATGATTGTGGGTTCGATTCCGACTCGAGGAAATAATTATATTTAATTTCCGCTCTGGTAAGACATAGACTACAAAGAGTTATGTTATATAAATACATTGAGTACTGCCACTTAAATTGAAATGATTCGATCTTTTAGTGGAAAGTAGTGTCTTGACACTGATTCTGACTATACTGCTAAATGGGGGAAACTAGAAGTATTTTATTACTAAACTAGCTGTTATTCGCGGCTTTTCTCGCGTGATTAATGGCAGTCTACACTACATACTATAGTATATAGTGCGTATATGCCTTAATGTAGGCTTTCAAGTAGCCAAATTTTCAAGTTTTTGACAAATAATCATGTCTCCCATAATATTTTTTTTAATGAAAAGTATTCTATGTCCTTTTTAATACCTCTAAGAATATATGTACAAAGATTCATGATAATCGATTTAGTAGTTTTGGTGTGAAAAAGCAACAAACAAACTTACATTCACATTTATAATATTAGTAGGGATTCTCAGTGTTACCGAAATTTCATATATTAGACATCAACGCGCTTATAAAAGTTACTACAAGATGAAAGGTCGTTAAACTCTGCCAAAATTTTTATTATCTTTTTATGATTCAGCCAAAAAAGGTATTTCCAAAACGTTTTGCATAATACTGACTCACCATTTCCGAATACAATAAGTTATTTTTGGTATTAAAATTGAATTTGTTGAAAAAAAAAAGCAAAATACCTTTTATGTAAAGTTGAATCACCAAAGAAGCATCGAAAATCAATATTATATCGTAAAATTATTGTCTTCCATATTCATTTTTCCTAATAACTGGCAATTTTGATAAAATCCTATGACGCTAACTGCGTCATGGTTATTCGTAATTATGTGATGGTTGTTAGTTCAAATTTAACTTACTTTTTTTTAGTTTCATGTCCTTCCCGCATAACAGAGTAGACAGAAAGAACTTAAATCTCGAGACACTTCGTTCTCTATTTGTTTTACAAGTATCAGAAATCGATATAGATATAATAATTTATCCAAAATCGGGAATCGAACCCACAACCGTAACGCTTTAAAACACTACCCCACTGTGTCACAATATCCTGAATTTTATTAAAATTGATTTTAGTTAGAATAAGTCTTTTTGTTTTTTCGCTTTAATTACTAATATATTATCAGGCAGAGGGAACCTAGTGTTAAGATACTCCATTCTCTTTCAACAATTCCGTTCCCCATTTTCCGCCGAATTGAGGCATTGCGTGCTGAGTGGCGGAACTCAACACCGCGCTTTTGGCTAAGGAAATTATCGTTTACATCTCTTCTAAAACAAAGCGTGACGTTAAGTTACCCCAGTCTCGAATTCAAGTGAAAAGGGACGAACGAAATGTCTCAAGACATTAGAGTACCCTTAGTCTATACTGCTTTACTTGATAAAACGGGAAGCTAAAGATAATAACTAAAATTTTAACAAAAAATGAAAACCTACTTCAAATAAAATGCAAATAAGAAGGAAAGTTATTACGAATAACTCAAAAACTCGTCTGATCTAAACTAAATTTAAATGGGACCATATTAGAAGCACTAGCTATAGTTTAAAACAAAAGAATCATTAAAATTGGTCCACAAAGTAAAATGTTATTCGGTAACGCACAAAAAAAATAAATTGAACCTCTTTTTTTTCGGAAATTGGTTAAAAATAAAATACAAAAAAAATAATTACAGAAAAAATGTTTATTAGAACAAACTATTACTTAAAATTATTTATTTACATTGTACCAAAGTGAAATAACTCTAAAATGACAAAAAAAACATATATGCGATATTTTTATATATTTACATATACCGAACATTATATACTTTGTGAAAGGCAGAGAAAACCTCAAGCAGAGAATAAAGTCACTCATCACAAGTGACTTAAGTCTCCGGAACTATTTTATTTTAACTAGTGTCCCCATTGACGCGTTAACAACGCGTTGTAGCAATGTATATGTCACTTTATATAAACATGGATGTCAAACCATGGTAGTGTTTGTAACAGTAACTTTATTAATTTAATATACTTTTTATGCATTATTTAAGAAACATATTAGCAATCTGCACTCCTTTGCTATATAAACTATAAGTGTGCCAAGTTTCATGCTCCTCCGTCCGCGTAATTTTCGTAAAAAGGGGTACAAAGTTTTTGCTTCGTATGTACATACGTATTTATATATAGATCATATTTTTTAAAGTGAAGTACGGAGTGTCTTAACACTAGGTTCCCTCTGCCTTTCTAGTTATATGCGGAAATATAAAGAAAGAATATATATGGACTTAAAAATATTGAGTAGTTTATAATCAATACAAAAATACAATTAAATTACTTTAATACTAATATTATAGCTAATAAATATACGAGTATATATTCATATGAATTTTATATACAAATATACGAGTATATTTAGAACATCATGGCGCAGTGGGAAGACTGACTGTAAACGCGACAGGTTGTAGGTTCAATTCTCACTCCAGGAAATATAAGAGTTTAGTATTTTCATTTGCTGGATTTAGTAACAAGGCAAAGCGCGGCGTTGAGTTCCGCCACTCATGCCAATGCCTCAATTCGGCGGAAAGTGGGGAACGGAGGAGAAATATATATATATATATATATACAAATATATAGACCATCATGGCGCAGTGACAGCGTCTGTCTGTAAACGCGATTGGTTGTGGGTTCGAATCTTTGTCCAGGAAATGAAAATCTTAATAGAACGGAGTGTCTTAACACTAAGTTCTCAGGTTCTCTCTGCCTCCCCTATTATGTACGGGATACATCATATACACTTAAAGGAATTATTATATATAATTTATTATTTATTTCCTTGCTTCGGTAAATGGAAAGCTACATTGAGTTCCACGTAATGTATCTATTTCGCGCGGAGAGTGTAAAACGGAGTGTCTGGTCACTAGATTTTTTATGCCTAACCTATTATAAAAAAAAACCTATAAATAATATGATAAGTAATAATTTATATCTATATGCAATTAAATAAATAAATTATTAATACATAGTTTATGTACTTTTATTAATAACTTTTATTATTATTATAGAATAACTTATGAAATTATTAACAGAGACGTGGTCTCTTACTGTTGGCCTCATTAGGAAGCTTCAAGTCACTCAACGAGCTATGGAGAGGGCTATGCTCGGGGTTTCCCTGCGTGATAAAATTCGCAATGAAGAAATACGTAAGAGAACGAAAGTCACCGACATAATCCTCAAAATATGCAAGTTGAAGTGGCAATGGGCGGGCCACATCGCTCGTAGAACCGACAACCGATGGGGTAGTAAGGTTCTCGAGTGACGACCACGAACCGGAAGGCGTAGCGTGGGACGGCCCCCTACTAGATGGACCGACGACCTAGTCCGAATTGCGGGAAAACGCTGGATGCAGGAGGCATCCAGTCGTCCTACATGGCGATCTATGGGGGAGGCCTATGTCCAGCAATGGACGTCTTCTGGCTGACGACGAATAGAATAACTTATAACTTGAGTCATTTAAGTAAAGTTTTGACTTTCCTGAATAAATAATATTTATATAAGTTTAATTTTGTTATTTTATCTATCTGTATTTAACATCCATTAATATTTAATTGATGTTTCTGTTATGCGGTATGAAACAGGAAAAATATAAAATAGTCAAACAATATATATTTAACATATTTAGCGAACATTAAAATTTGAAACTGTCTGTCTAAGAGGTGCGGGTTCAATTCCCGGTGTGTTCAAATTTTTATATGTTCTAAATATGTTTTTTGTCTCCTCAGTGTGTGAACACTTTAAAACTTCAAAAATATATTCTAGTCTATATATTTATAATAGCAATTAATTTACAGCATATTAGATGTAAGTTACAAAAAAATATATTTTTAACAAAAAACAGTCACTTCTATAGTATTTTCTTGTTATCTTAATAAGAAAAATTTGTTTTATGCTATGGAAATTATATAAATGTATCGAATTTGGACATATGGGCAAATTTTCAATTAAAATTACTATTGTAAAGTTTGCTTACATACAGATGAAATTAATAAAAGCATGTTAATAATTTACTCAATTTGGCGGAAAGTGGGGAACGGAATTGTTATAAGAGAACGGAGTGTCTAAACACTAGGTTCTCAGGTTCCCTCTGCCTACCGTGCTATATGTGGGATACAGCCTGAAGTTAAAAAAAAATGTTAATATTTTGTTATATTAATATATATGTAAGTATATAAAGCAATTGCTGAAATATACAATATATTGGCAAATTTAAAAAATTAAGCCTCAGGAGTGAAAACTACCCGTCTTTGGAATAATACAATAAGCTGCACATTCAACTATTTTAGAAATAGAAACACAATAATAAAATCTTTTTATTGTAATATTGTATAATTTGATTTATTATTCAAAAATATGACCAAATAAGATAAATTTGGGCGGAAAGTGGAGAAAGGAGTATGTTGTCTCAATATTCTGCGTATATTGCTATGTAAGAAAATTTCTTTTTATTACATATATATGTATCAGTAGAGAGGGGTGAATTTTATTTAGGCAACCCAGTAAATTTAGAGATGCCTGTGTATATTTAGGAAAGTCAGTATATATATTTAGAGAAGGTAATTGTTAGAGGAGCTGGTATATTTAGGGTAGCCGGTGTAGGATGTAAAGGTATTGAGTAATTTTACTATCAAATCATGGTAGTTAGGGTTTTAAAGATGTCAGAGCTTGTTTTTTTTGCAATTTTGTACCCATATTCTGAAATGTTAGGTAAGCTGGTGAGAACCATGTTGTATGGACACCTTATCACTGATATGTATATATAATATAATATATACTACATATTACAGACTAGATAGTGTACTTTCTCTCTTTTTAATGTAAAAACTAAAAATAATAACAACAAGTTTTTACTTCTATAATTACTGATAGACAAATGAAACTAACAAATAATGAAATAATTACATGTGTGCGAGGATAACATACTTGAGAGATATTATATATAGTACTAATTAGTAAAAAAATATATAATTTAGATATAAAATACAATATTATGTACCAAATATCATGAACTCAAACTTTTATTATAACATAGGGATGTCAAAATAATCAAAATGCTATTTTGAATAAATTTTAATACGAAACTAAGTAATCTACTAATCAATTGTAATATTTTGATGAATAACTTGTAAGTTATTGCATGGTGAAGATATTATAATTAATAACTATATATATTTCCAAAATCTATTAATGACTGGCACTCCATAAAAGACAACCCATAGAGCATTATAAGCTTCTCTCTATCCCAAATAGCAGAATGGGCAGAAAGAATCCAGTGTCAAAACACTATATTCTCTGTTTGTAAAATAAGCTTTAGCTTTGCTTTTATATATTCAGGATGTAATAAAAAACCAAGAACTACATGTTCTCAAGCTCTGACATAACGGAGTAGGAATTTTGAGATATCACCACTTAGTACTCCCCTACACTCCCCAAGGAATGCCAAATTTCAGCTTTTCAGCCAGTAGTTACACCTGTACATTGTCTGTCAGTCAGTAATTCAAATTTTTTATACATATATAGATAGAGTTTCAAAATATATACTTCAATAATTTTTAAATTAAACATGGATCTTAAGAAACATTATCCATCTTTCTATTTTTAGTCAAAATTTTAATAAGCTAACTAAATTATTACTTAAAAAGTTACAATTTACATAGACATCCCTATTACAATAATCACATACAAAAAAAAATAACAAATACCTACAAACAAAAAAAATCAGCTTACCATTTTGGGTGAAAAACCAAAGAAAAAAAAACAAAAATAAAAAAATATGGTCACAACACTTTAAACACAAAAATTAAAAAAACAATTTACACTTTAGTCTATTAAAAACACTTATTCCATGTCCATGGCGTTTTTCATGTATGTTTCTAATTCTTTGTCGAGCGCTGTTTTAGTGCTAGCCATGTATTGGTCTAGCTGTAAGTCTAGTTCTTCTTTGGTTGGCACACTTTTTTGTTGCTTTTGGATACCACGACCTGAAAAAATAATATATGATTAAATTAAATAAACACCTGTCGTGGTGCAGAGGCACAAGCGTGCGACTGTAAATGCGTCAGGTTGTGGGTTCGATTCCCACTCCAGGAAATATAAAATTTAGTATTTTCATTTCTTGGGTTTGGTAACAAGACAAAGCGCGGTGTTGAGTTCCGCCACTCAACACGCAATGCCTCAATATGGCGGAAAGTGGGGAACGGAAATGTTAAAAGAGAATGGAGTGTATTAACACTAAGTTCTCTGGTTCCCTCTGCCTACCCTGCTATATGCGGGATACAGCGTGAAGTTAAAAAAAAAATTAAATTATATTTATGCCAAAAATGCTATATATCATTTTGAAAGAGCGTAATATTCATCAAACTGCTGGACAGATTTTTATCAATATAACTAAAAAGCAAGGGAACTACTTTTGGAATGAAAAACCGCATCGAAATCGATTCATCGAAATCGATTCCAGAGCTACTATGTCACAGACACAAAAACCGATACACTATCATTAACTTTTAATTTATCTACAATCACAATTTATTACGATTAAGTTATTACATATAAGAAAAAAAGAAGTACAAAGCACGGTGTTGAGTTCCGCCATTCAACACGTAATGTCACTTGACCAGAAAATGGAACAGAGAACGGAATACCACGACACTAGATTCTCTGGCTACCCTATGCGGGATAAACAAATAAAACTGACAAAAATATTAATAATATTAAAAACTCTTAAAACCCACCTCTCCCCATTCCCCTCCCCGTCGCTCCACCCCGTCCCCTGACTCCCCCAGCTTGTCCCATCATACGTCTCCTCCCCCTCTGTTGACCGCGCATTCTGTTAACTAGCTGTTGACGACCCTGGCCCGTACCACGAGATCTGTAAAACAAAAGGTTATTAAATTGAAAATAAATTTATATGTATGTAAGGATTAATTCCCACCTTTAGAATTATAGAGACCTACTTCAAAATATCAATGGGTAATGATTTTTTGACTAGGTCCAAATATTTATACAGGTGCGAATTGTCGATTAATATTATTTATCTTATTTACTTTGTAGATACGTTTAATAGCTGGGTAGTCAAAGAGAACCCACTCCAGGAAAAGGATTTTTTTATTTCCTGCATCTGGTAACAAGGCTAAGCGCGGCTTTGAGTTCCGCCACCTCAGCACGCAATGCCTCATTTCGGCTCACTACGGCTTCACTAGGTTTCTTCTACCCTGCTATATGCGGGATACAGCGTGAAGCTATATATTTATATATAATCATTACACCAACTGGGAATCGAATATATAAACAATCGTGCTTGCAGTCGGACACTGCCCCACTGCGATATAATGGCTATTGATAGTGATTATTAAATTGAAAAACAAAATCCCTATATATTATTATAAATATATATGTCAATGATTTTTTTCAAAAATAACAATTTCATGTTCTTTGCTCTTGACAACATCTTGAGACTTTCGAAATGTTATTTAGTCTAGAGAGCCTCAACAAAAGAAATGTTGTAAATATCTGGTTTACAGCAATATAATTTATACATTAAAATAACCCATATGTTACCATTTACAAAGAAATTATCAACAATATAAGTATAAGTATGTAGTTATTAATGGTTTTACCTCATTCTTCCCCTGCTAAGACCCATATGTCCTCCCCTACGCC
Source organism: Philaethria dido (assembly GCA_033558755.1). NCBI lineage: Eukaryota > Metazoa > Arthropoda > Insecta > Lepidoptera > Nymphalidae > Philaethria > Philaethria dido. The sequence continues at coordinate 19,130 of JAKGSA010002015.1, forward strand.
TGAACCCGCGTCCGCGCCACATGCCTTGTGACAAGTTGTTGAAAGACGCTGATCGACTATAAATAAAAAAAACATACTTAAAATACGCGACTTCACATATGTGTGCTACAATAACGAAAATCTCGCTTTTTCCCCATTTTCGTAGAAATTTCGATAGTTAGAAATCTTGGATAGTTCCCTCACACTCCTCGAGGGACCTGTACATTGTCAGTCATTCAGTAATACAAGTGCTTTGTATATATAATAAGAGATGTAGAAAAAAAAATATGAGAGGTGTCAAGGGACACCCGGATGGAACGAAGTTACTTTTTATTAATTAGTAAAGGAATTGTAATGATATTTTATTTCTTTTAAGTTATAATAATAATTTTTACTATAACACACTGTTCATTACTATATAGAAAGACGAAACAATAATAACTGGCTTGTTTTCTATGAGAGAGGGAGAGACAGACAGAAACACGAGCATGCTACACGGCTTATAACTATAGCACAAAGTGTCGTTACAACTTTTGGTCTTAATTTTTTCCGTCTAGTCCCTTTTGCAATATGCAATAAGGAACTTCGTTCCAATTATACTATTTATAGAAATATATAAAATGTCAAATGAATAGACAATATATGTAAGACCAGTGGCAGAGATTTCATGCAACATGGTAACCACTGGCTTGCCTTAATTTTTAGATTACAAGTATGAGACATAAAAAAAATTAAACAATACTGGCTTTCCTAAATGCATGTATCAACTTCCCTAAATATATTCCAGCTTCTCAGAATTTACCGGCTTGCCTAACTAAAATTTTCACTTCTCCCCACTGTGTAACACTAAGTAGCTTAACCTACTTAGTAATAAAATAATATAAAAATATTATCATTTTCCCAAGCGAGGTCAAGCACACAACAATCATACTTACAGTCACATGCTTATATTTTTGGCATATAGTAAATAACACTGATAAACAAAGATAAAAAATAGCTTTTTTTAATATATATGTATAGCAAAATGGTGATTCGCATTGCTTTAGACTATTTGTAATCTTAAATATCATATTTTGGCTAATGTTAAGCACATTAAAACACACACATATTTTTTATACATACTGACTTAAAAAAAGATATAATTAAAATATAAAAAATGATTTTCCCTTTCTCACCTTAGGTTTCCATTAGATTGCCTCCAGGAGATTCTTTTCTTAACATTTCTTTGGTTCAAGCTGTTGAAACTATTTGAACGTCTAAGTCCTGCTAAGCTGCCTTCACTGCCAAACCGCCTCAAAGCAGGCATGCCGAGGCGTTGTCTGACATTGGATTGCTATAAATGTTTAAATACAGAATCATAACTATTGTAATAAAAAATACATTTTCAATAAAGTTATCTTATAATTATGATTTGTTACTTCAAATGAAATTTCAGAATTATGTTACACGTTCCTCAAGCATTTCTCCGCACAGATCCTGTATATGATACAGGATACACAAGTAATAGACCTTTAATTTATTGTTTACTACATAGCATAATATAAGTATATATAAACAACTTCACGCTTTTACTTGCATAGCAGAATAGTCACAAAGAGCGAAGTGTTTTAATTTTTTATATTCTGCCTTCTATCAAAAGACTGTGCGTAAGTATATATAAATATATGAATTACCTTTCTAGGATTCTGTCCGAAATGTTGTGCTATTTGTTCAATCAGTGCTCGATTATTTAAGTTTTGTTCGTATGCGAATAGTCCGGAAGAACGTCGTCTTGGTTTAGTCACACGACCTATGGGTACCGTTGACGCAAGTATCGTAAACCTATCATTTAGAGATATACTGGTTGCTTGCAAACCATGGACTTTTTCTATCACCATTTTACCCACACAAACCGCGATTTAAAATCGCGGCCAAAATAGACAATTGACGTAATAAGCAGTATAATAAACTAATAACTGTATGTTCTCGAAAACGTTATTTATATATGAGAGTCGTATATGTTGTATTTTAGTTTACACAGCAATCTTTTAGTAATGCCGCTATTCTTTAGCTACAAACCTACAAATGCGGTTACGATTTGTCCCTGAATTTTGACATATAAAATTTTCATTTTTTTTTATCTGTGGTTATGGTTTTAAAACGAATAAAGATTTAATATTAAAAGTTCCTTTAAGTGTTCAATATAGAGAAAAAAAAAATCTTTAAAACTTCTATAGAATATAATTTATTTTGTTTCAAAATAAATGAATAACAGTAAATTTAAATTTAATTGATTGAAAAGTACTCTTTTATTTTCATGTTTTTTTAATTGAAGTGTGCTACTGGAAGTAACAAATCAATCAATAGCTAACTGCGGAGTAAATCTAAACTCACAAACAGATATTACGTAGAATGGAATCTTCTCTTACGTAAAAATAAAACTGTCATATATTTTATTCTGTCATGTATGAAGTTTAAAGAACCTAAAATCGATTTTTAATAATCGACTAAGCGATAATGGATAAGAAAAAGATAAATTTGATTTCTATTTCATTAAAAATATTACAAAGTTTTATATTAGTCCGAAGGAATAATAAAATATATTATTACAATTAAAATTATTTTTCTTTAATAATTTAATATTATAAAGAAAAATATTTATATCTTTTTATTTTTCAAACTTACATAGCTGTCAAAAAATCAAAATCGATTACAGAAACATCAATTTTTCATACACTTCAACCGGTGTATTTATTACTCGTGAAATCGTGAATCATGAATTACACAATTTTGTAAATGAAAATGTAACTTTTAATCAAATAACTTGAAAGCTTTACAAAGGTACTGTTCAGTTGAAAGTTATGGCTACGTTTTGAACAAAATATCATCGTTTATCGTGTAATATAATAGTATTTGAAGTTGTAGTGGCTAAGTTCTCGCGCAACAATGTTGGAGCGCCTTATAAGAGAGCGCAGCTTTGGCTGTCGCTTCAGTCCGATCCAAACAACGATGTCGGAGGTTGCTAACGATTGTTTAGACTACGAAACCTGCTTGTTCGATATGGACGCCTGCTATGAAACTTTTGACAAAGATGGGTATGTTAGATGCGTTTAACACAAGTTCAAATAATTCATCATTTATTTACTAATAAAATAAACTAAATATAAGTTCAAATTGCCCTCTATTTTCTTCACATTTCACTTATTTAATTATCTTATAAAAAAACTTAAACATCTATCTATCGGTATCAATGTATATACAATCATTAAAAAAATATTTTATTTGTTTATAAACATTCATACCTGCCTTATACTCTATAATCCATGTTATTAATAAATTTATATATTAATTGATGCAAATATTCAGCTTTTCCGTTAAATATGAATGGTAGAATTCATAAAATATTATTTATCAATTATTGTTTTAAAAATCAAGGTTTAATCTGAATAAATATTATTAGGAAACTCTGAAAATGGCATAATTTCATGGTTTGCACAAAATATTATAAATTATTAAAGAGCTCTAATTAATTATACAATATTATTCTATTTAAATTATTTATTATTTAATTTTGAATTACTTAATTCCTAACACTTTATTTATTTACGATTACTATCTATATCAGACAATACTAAAAGACACTTAAGATAAGAACATAATATGAGGAAGTTAAATTATATTAATTTTAAATAATTATAGATATTAGTCATTAAATATTTGGCCATAGTGCAATAGTACAGTATTTAACTATGAGTTTGATCTATATTTGGGTATCTATAAGAATATAATTATATTCATTCAATTATCTTAGATTAGAGAAGGAAAAGACAAAGTGCGGAGTTAACTTCCATCACTTAGCATGCAATTTCTCAAATTTTTGCTAAGAGAGATATAGTGGTTATTCTTGTTTAAAAAATAAGTAAAAATTAACTATATTAACGCCTGACGTAGTGCAGAGGCATAAGCGTGCGACTATAAAGGCGACAGATTGTGGGTTCGATTCCACTCAAGGAAATGTAAAAGTTTAGTATTTTCATTTCCTGGGTTTGGTAACAAGGCAAAGTGCGGCGTTGAGTTCCGCCACTCAGAACGCAATGCCTCAATTCGGCGGAAAGTAGGGCACAAAGTGTCTTAACACTAGGTTCTCAGGTTCGCTCTGTCTACCCTGCTATATGCGGGATACAGCGTGAAGCTAAAAAAAATAAGCAAAAATTAATTATACAAGAATGTAGTAATATTACTTAAGTCTGAAAATCTAAATGTACTCAATATTTAAAACAACTTCACCTTATAAATTAATTCACTTCTTTACCAAAAGAACAACGTATAAAAGATAATATATTCATAATTTGCAACAGTGATTTCAATTGTATGCATTTTAATCGCAAGCATAAATAAATTAATTTGTAAACAAATGAGTTTAGATATTTTTAATTATACGTATTTCGCGTGAGGTAGGCAAATGCACTGTCGCTTTTTTTTCCGCAAACCAAGATAGTCAAAAACATCCTAATATCGATACATTTCGTTTTCCACCATCCGCGCAAAATCGAGACATTGCGGATCTTAACACCGCTCATTGTCCTGCCAGAGTGGTGAAATAAAAATAATCTAAATACAATCATGCCCAATCGCACTTTATATTTCTGACCCTTGTAGACCTTTAGGTGACAGAACTGAACGCCGCACTTAGTTTAAACAGACAAATACTTCGTATGGGAATCGAACTTACAACTATCCCATTCAAGCACTTCCTAAATGAACCATAATGGCTCATTGACATTGTCACTATATTGTATATTAAATATTCCATTATTTTTTATTTGCATCTTGCAATTTCGTGTGTATGAACTATAAAAACTAAATACCCGTTTTTCCCGATTTCATTGTAATTTCGTGATGTCCTCTCTTAGTAGAGAGCATGAAACTCTCCAGTTATATAATCTATGTAAAATCCTGTTCTCGTTGATCGTTTCTCGATCTCGTTGAAAAAAATGGCTCTTAATGCGCCCTACAAACGAAATTTCTGATACTAGGCGCAGTAGTTTCGATTTCATGTTTTTTTTTAGTCACTCAGTAAGTTTTGGATATGATGTATATAGATTAATTCTATAAGTAGGATGCGAACTCAAAAGCGTTAGAGTCAATCATAATTAAATGACGAAATGTAATAATAGAGTTCACAAAAACAATTGCTAATAAAATTTCAAAGACCAATAAAAAGGGTTGATAAAAAGTAAAGATATACACTTTATATACAAAATATTTTCTTTATACATTTTAAATAATATTTGCTTACAAAATATAAGGAAAACAAAAAATACATATTGTATGATCGTTTTGACATAAAAATTAAATTACTTACAAGTTTTCGACCGACTTTTTTTTAACAACTTTCACTGTACAATGAAAATTCCCGTTTTTCCCCATACTCACAGAAATATTGAGAAATACCCTCTTATGTAATTTATTAATTTAAAACGCGCTAAAAAGCTTTTTTCTTTATCCTGGTCATGCTAGTAAGAACCTAAGCTTAAGGCTATCAAGACAATATATTGTCCGTACTGTGATGTATTGGATCGGGACACAAGCAAATTTTCAA
>JAKGSA010002016.1:0-27685 GCA_033558755.1 Philaethria dido
GGTGGGAATGGGAAAACCTGGCTTACATGCCATCGAACCGGAACACATCATAAGATATTTGGCGGTTCGTCTTTGACATGATAGTGATCGCGAGCCAGACGGAGGACGAACCTCCTACCACCAATAAAATCCTTACTTAATATTATATAATCCTTACTTAATATTATAAATATAATCCTTACTTAATATTATAAATGCGAAATTAACTCTGTCTGTCTGTCTGTTACGCTTTCACGCCTAAACCACTCAACCGATTTTGAAGAAATTCGGTATGAGAATAAAATAGAATAGAACTTGGGAAAGGAAAAAGGATACTTTTATCACAAAGAAAAATGGTAGAAGCGGTTGGAATAGGGGATGAAAGTTTCTATGGAAGTCATGTAAGATTGTTTAACTGTTTACAACTTTCACCCCTTAACCACTTAACAAATTTTGACAAATAGTCTAGACCTTGGAAAAGACTATAGGCTACTCCTTGCTATGTCGCGCGATATAACCGAATTCAATGCGGGCGAAGCCGCGGGCGGAAAGCTAGTCTTAGCAAGGAAAACTATAGAAATATTCATATTTTTTCCTTTACCTTTCCTGAAAAGATAAAGCACGGTGTTGAATTCCGTTTCCCAAGAAGCCTTGTATTGATTTCAGGCAGGAAAAGAAGAAACCAGTCTCTTTGAATACGAGACATCACATAAAGATGCCTCTATATATAATTTTTAATTAGGATTCTTAAACGCAATAACGTTCCTTAAGGAATTTATTTTTAATTAAATTTTTGAATTAATTAATATAATAAATCTAAGCATTAGAACATTTCGGCAAAGGAAAATGGTAAAATACTGTTCTTAATAAATAATTTTCAATGTAAATGTATGACAAAATGCGGCGTTGAGTTCCGCAACACCACACAATGGTTTTTAAGAACTGCTAATATATTTTAAAATAATTTAAGTTTATCTTAAAATATTACAAGTAAGATATAACGAAAATAACGAAGTAAATGCAATTTTGCAGGGCAATAAATATGTCACGTAGACACCACTGTCTTATGGGATTTACAGTTTTTGTTGGGTATTCATAGAATTCTTTCCAAACTATATTATTACTTATTACATTATTTTTATTACGATATTTTTGTTTATGTACATATATTTTAATAAATGTACTATCTTTTATTAAGTTAACAATAAGCTTTTTTTTTTTTAACTTCACGCTGTATCCCGCATATAGCAGAGTAGGCAGAGGGAACCAGAGAACCTAGTGTTAAGACACTCCATTCTCTTTCAACAATTCCGTTTTCTACTTTCCGCCGAATCGAGGTATTGCGTGTTGAGTGGCGGAAATTAACGCCGCGCTTTGCCTTGTAACCAAACCCAAGAAATGAAAATACTAAATTTTACATTTCCTGGAGTGGGAATCGAACCCACAACCTATCGCGTTTACAGTCGCACGCTTGTGCCTCTGCGCCACCACAAGCGTTAAAGGCGTAAAAGGCGTTTTTTTATTTTAATAAAATATATTCTAGCATTATAGATTAAGAGCCCATGAACCGCCAGACCGACCTCAGACCTCATAGTATAAAAGCTGAAAATTTATCTGTGAGTGTATCTGACAGAGGTAAGAACGATCAGCAAGTATGAAATTTGGGGTGTGGTTGGTTCAGGAGATAATAGATAGTAAAGGTGCATAAAATAGTACCTCAATTAGAAGACGTTATCTCCGCAGCTAGACACTTGATGACTTCTTATAGATCCCCAAGCAATATATGTAAAGGTCAGTATAATATAACAATTTTTTAATGACTTTTTGTAAAGTTTAAGGGTGTCTGGCAGGGGGTTGCAACCATATGTTATTACGAAGAAAATATGAAAACTTGAGCTTTATACTATGAGGTAATTGAGGTACTGTTTTATTCACCTTTACTATTTATCCATTATCTCCTGAAGCAACCACACCCCGAATTCCATACTTGACTTTTCCATACTTGATACTTCCATACAGAGGTAAGAACGATCAGTTCTTACTGTCGGATACACTCACAGAGAAATTTTCAGCTTTTATACTATGAGGTAAGTCTGGCGGTTCATGGGCTCTTAATCTATTCTAGTAGGGTGGTAAGAAAGCAACTTGTGGTACTCTTTATTTTACTCTCCAGTTTTCACTTCTTTTAGAGATATCGAATTTAAGATGGTGAGCATATTGCGTGGTTCTGTCTTCTATGAACGTATTACGTGGTTAATTTCAATCAAACAACGCCCAATGTCTCAAAAATGGAGCTTCCTTTGATCGAAAGATGACGAAAATATTGATTTCCATCCAAAACGATGGATTATAATGGTTTTTGTAATTCTATGTTCTTAATCTTATAATGAAACTGATATTTCACGCTAAGAGCCCTTTAATATACAATAATGAAATTTCGTCTCCTAAACAATAATTTATCGCCTGAAATGTTTCATAATTTTCATTTAAACCTGTAATTTATGTCGGCATTGTAGAAGTAAAGTCCACCGTTGTAGCGCTGTTGTCATTTATTTAATAGCTTGATGAGCGATAGGAGTGAAGAGACGGTTGTAGCGAAGTGGGACAGCATTTGACTATGTCAAAGTCAAAATCAAATGATTTTATTAAGAATAATATATATACATACATGTATCCCGCGTATAGCAGGGTAGGCAGAGGGAACCTATTTACTTTTATTTATTTATTTAGATCCACCAGTGATGATTACAATACATATATTACAAAGTAGAAAAAATACAGATTAAAGCTTAAAGCTAATTGCATCATCTTTTAAGGTGGAAGAAACCTAAGGTGGAAGGAACCTAGTGTTAAGACACTCCATTCCCCACTTTTCGCCGAATTGAGGCATTGCGTGCTGAGTGGCGGAAATAAACACCGCACTTTTGCCTTGTTACCAAACCCAGGAAATGAATCAGAATAAGAAGTTACAGGTTCATTTCTTAAACATCAAATAATTAGCCACCGGTTAACTAAAGTTAATGTCTTATATCTGACTCAAATAGCACAAAAAACTTAGCGGCCTTTTTCTTGAAGTCAACAATTCACACACTTTTTATTATTACTTATTAACAATGATAATGCGACAGTAAACACAATTAGTTTTTTTTTTTTTTATTGATAACGGACGGCAAACGAGCAGAAGGACCACCTGATGGTAAGTGGTTACCTTCGCCCATAGACATCTACAACACCAGAGATGTTGTAGATGCGTTGCCAACCTAGGGGATACTGATAGAAGGGGGGACAATGTAGTAGTCCACTGTCAGAACCACCACATTTTGAAAAAAGGATGGGTGGGAAAGGGGAAAATCTGGCTTACATGCCATCGAACCGGAACACATCATTAGATATTTGGCGGTTCGTCTTTGACATGATAGTGGTCGCGAGCCAGTCGGAGGACGAACCTCCTACCACCTAACAAAACACAAAACACAATTAGTGGTGACTTGACCTGACCTGACCCTCGGAGACATGATTATATTAAAATTATTTTCATTCCTTTGCTTTGGCATGACAAAGAGAAGCGTTGAATTTCGCCACTCAACATACAAATCCGCGAATTCATGCAGAGAGTATAGGACGGTGGTGCATTTTTATGTTCTTTTGAAAAAGTGTATTTTCTTTTGGAATGTCAACATGTACTGTAAATAAATGTAATAAATAAATAGATAAATAAAATAAATAAAAATAAACACGCTCCAGCCACTCCACTCCAGGAAATGTTAGTATTTTCATTTCATGGGTTTGGTAGCAAGGCAAAGCGCGGCGTTGAGTTCCGCCATTTAATACGCAATGCCTCAATTTGGCGGAAAGTGGGGAACGGAATTGGTAAGAGAACGGAGTGTCTTAACACTAAGTTCTCAGGTTCTCTCTGCCTACCCTGCTATATGTGGAATACAGCGTGAAGTTAAAAAAAAATACGTGAGGTAAAACCTTTGTACCCCTTTTTACGAAAATTACCCGGACGGAGGAACATGAAATTTAGCACAATTATAGTTTATATAGAGAAGGAGTGCAGAATGCTAATATTTTTTTTAAACAGTGCAAAAAAAGTATATTAAATTAATAAAATAAATAACACTACCATAGTTCACATCCATGTTTATATCCATGTTTATATCAAGTGACATATACACATTGCTAAAGACTACGCGTTGTTAACGCGTCAACAGGACACTAGTATATAGTAGTATAATTCTTTAGACTGGCTAGAAAAATTATAATACTTCGTTACGCCATTCTAAAAAGAGAGAACGGAATGACTTTACTTTACTTTACTGAGTCTAGGTTTTATTATTTATATATATATATATATATATATATATATATATATATATCTTTCTTTCTTATATATATATATATATATATATATATATATATATATATATATATTTGTGCACTTTGTAAGAACAATTAATATAAGGTGGACTAATTTCTAATAAGAAATTTCTTCCAGTCAACCTATAGGTATTATGAGAGCAAAGAGTAAAACATTTGCAGCTATAAAAGTGCATGAATCTATATGCAGACAAAATATAAATATATTATAATGGTAAATCTTTGTTACAAATATGTCCAGGCGACAGATGGGTTAGATATTTACGGTAACTTTTCCTAAAAAGTATTTTTAACTCTTACCATGTTAATGTCTATGATGTACTCTCATAGAGAAATACTTACCGATAACTTCAATAACTCAAGATATAGTTCGAAAGCTCTTTCTAGATATAATGGCATATTTTTAAAATAACATTGTATTGAGAGTAAGTTGAAAGGTTTATTAAATGTAGATGCTATTTGTTCTTGAGAGCACTCCCCACAAATTAAATCAGGGCTTGAAAAATTCGATTTTTCGTAAAATAAAGTCATCAGGTGCAATATTTTGTGGAATTCTTGGGTATATTTTACTGAAAAGCCAGTCGTAGCACAAGCACAAGCGTGCGACTGTAAACACAACAGGTTGCAGTTTCGATTTCCACTCCAGGGAATGGAATTTTTCATTTTCTGGGTTAGGTAACAAGGCAAAGCTCGGCGTTGAGTTCCGCCATTCAGCACGCAATGCCTCAATTCGGTGGAAAGTGCGGGATACAGCGTGTAGCTACTATATATTTTACTTAAAATATCAAGATTGACAGACATATAGGCTTTGATGTCAAATTTCTCTGCTTTTTAAAATTAGGATGTAGAGTCATTGGATATTCTAGTACAAGTGGAAGATAGAGACAGATCTCTCCTTATGTTTCGTAGGTAAATGCTATATTTTTGACCTTCAATCATACATGATGATGATGTCCTCCTAGACGTATCCGTCGACGGCGACACACTGATTTGCGTAAGTGTGTGCGCATACACAGACGCACTCTCTCGTCCGCTCGTTCCTTATTCCAATGGAACGGAGTACCGCTACGATCAGAGGAACGATTGGATAGTGTCTGGCCGACGGTAACTGCACGCGCCCTCTACCGTCGCCCTTGCCATCCACCTTGCCTTGCTGGTTCGCGAACTCCACCAGGCCGTTTTGCACTATCTGCGTTGGGCTGCCATCCTTGTCACCGAACCAGACTTTTGTGCTTAGCAGGAGGGAACTGCTTAGTTGGACTTCTGCAATTTTTTTTTATCACTTTTATTAACTAAATCTTGATGTATTTTATTTGTATGGATTTCTTTCTAAATATTTGTTTTTGTATTTCACTGAAATTTTAGCATTTATAGCAAATTTTTGGTTTACATCATCATACATACATATATACATAGCATCACGCATCAGCATTTTATAATTATTGTAGCTTGGCTTTATATTATATAACTTCGTAAATTTCTTATTTGTTACTTTGGTTGTGGTTGAAAATAAATATATTATTATAAAAATAATTATTATAGCAGGATAGGCAGTGGGAACCCAGTGTTAAGACACTTCGTTCTACACTGTTCATCGAATTGAGGCATTGCATGCTGAGTGGCGGAACTTAACGCCGCGCTTTGCCTTGTTACCAAATTCACGAAATGAAAAAAATCGCAGTCGCACGCTTGGGCCTCTGCGCCACGTCAGGTGTTTATGTTTGTTAGAAACATAAATTACATTTTTCCTTTTTCACGTTTTTCCATAGCAGATTAAGCAGAGAGATCCTAACGTCAAAACCGTTCTCCACTTTCTGTCCTTCTTTAAAAGACATTATATGTAGAGTAACGTAACTCAACGCCGCGATTTGTCTTACCAGATTAGATCAAGCAAATTACCATCATCAATACTCAATTCCACCATTAAATCCAAACCATGACACTCCACAGCACTACAGTTACGTGAAATGTATTTTTATTGCTGAAATAGACCCGGAAGTACACTTAAATCTCTACTAAATAATTCCACTAGACGCGTGGTTAGTTGCCACATTAAAAATTCACAACTAAGCTTTTACTGTAACTGAAATACTATGTAATTCTATTAAAGGTTGTGCAAAACTAAGCTATAAAAAGCTAAATTGAGAACGCTTGGAGCTATTCAAAAAAGCGTGGGTTCGAATCCTACGTTCAATTTTGTGTATGGTTTTTTTCTTTTTCCCAAGTTATATATATATATATAGCTTCACGCTGTATCCCGCGTATAGCAGGGTAAGTAGAGGGAACCTGAGAACCTCGTGTTATAACACTCCGTTCCCCACTTTTCGCCGAATTGAGGCAATGAGTGCTGAGTGGCGGAATTCAACGCCGCGCTTTACCTCATCACACAGAAAATTAAAGAACTACACTTTTACATTTCCTAGAGTGGAAATTGAACCCACAACCTGCCGTGTGTATGTTTAAGTTATTTTAACAATGAATATTTTGTCTATCGTTTGTGTGGATAATAAATTTTAATATTCCGTTTTCGTAAAAAAATCGGAAAAGTTCTCTCTCAGCGCTCCTCTAAACTCTTCAAGAAGCTTATACACGAAAATTCAAATTTCCATGGCCACTAGTTTTGCCTGTACTTTGTCTGTCATTGTATCAGTAACGCGAACGTAAGAATATATATAATATATATAAATTAATTGAATAGAGCACTTGAACGCATTCAAAGAGGCGTGGGTTCAAATCGATTCAAGGGAAATCCAATATTTTTCTTTACTAAAGTCCATGAATAACATTTTAAATATAACTATTTTAATCAGATCATTGACATTGTACTTTATAGTGGAGAGCGTAATGCTTTAACTCTATGTTCTTTCCAAGCACCGACAGTGCGGGTAAAGGCATGCAGCTATAAAAAAAAAATAGTGACGCGGCGTTGATTTCCGCCACTCAGCACGCATTGCCTCAACTCAGCGGAAAGTGGGGAACGGAATGTTAAGACATTCCGTTCCACACTAGGTTCCCTCTTCCTACCTTGCTATATGCGGGATACAGCGAGAAGCTATGTATGTATGTATGTATGTTGGAAAATCAGACGTTTCGTACATTTTACAGTAGTCTGTGGTCACAGGTAGAGCTACACAAATATATGGTTAATCCGGATAGAATAGTTATATTTAAAATGTACATTTCTTTCTGGCTACATTACATAACTTAACGCATTTTATGTATATGTACCACATAACTTTTTATTGAGTGAACCGATTTTGATGATTCTATTTTTATATATATATAATAGCTTGTTTGTGGTAGGAGGATTTTTATATATATATAATAGCTTGTTATTGTTTGGTGGTAGGAGGTTCGTCCTCCGTCTGGCTCGCGACCACTATCATGTCAAAGACGAACCGCCAAATATCTTGTGATGTGTTCCGGTTCGATGGCATGTAAGCCAAGTTTTCCCCTTTCCCACCCATTCTTTCCCCAAAATGTGGTGGTTCCGATAGCGGATTACTACATTATCCTCCCCTTCCGTCTCTATCCTCTAGGTTGGCAACGCATCTAAAACATCTCTGGTGGTGTAGATGTTCATGGGCGAAGGTAACCACTTACCATCAGGTGGTCCTTCTGCTCGTTTGCCATCCGTTATCCATAAAAAAAAAAAAAAAGCTGGAGAATGTGGTTCCATTTGTGGTAAGACATAAAAAAATAATTCATATTGTTAACATCCTTTTTTGAAGTCGGCTAAAATCTAAATCTCAGGCTCCTAAGTGATGAGACACGCATATAATTATACCAAGGTCGTCCTCTAACTCGGATTTACAAACTAAACTCCAAACAACTTAGTTATCGGAGATAACTTAAACTGTGAAGTTGTAATGCGTAAGTACTTAGTGAGCAAATATGTGTACGAGAATTTATATGTATATAACATATACATATGTATAAGTATATATCTCATAACAAGGCAAAGCGCAGCGTTGAGTTCCGATACTCAGCACGCAGTGATTCAATTCGGCGGAAAGTGTGGAACGGAAATGTTAAAAGAGAACGCAGTGTCTTAACACTAGGTTCTCTGGTTCCTTCTGCCTACATTTACTATGTGCGGGATACAGCGTGAAGTTAAAAAAATGTTTGTATATATATATATATATATATATATATATATATATATATATATATATATATATATATATATATATATATATATATATATATATATATAATGCTGAGTTACTGAGTGACTGACAGACAAAGTACAGGTCAAACAATCAAATCAAATCAAACAATTGGTCATAAAACATGCTGCTATCTCAAATGTTACATTATTTAGAATAAGAACCTAGGTGTCATAAGCTTTCAGGCATAAAGTAATTTGCTTAGATGAATTAATCCACAATGAAAGAAGTAAGCTTCACGTAACTAAGTAGTTAAAATGAACCTAGTGTTAAGACCTTACTCCGTTGTCGTTTCTCTTCAATTCGCCATATAATGTGTTACGTGCGGAGCTTAGCGCCTCACTCTGTCTCACTAGAGCAGAGAAAATGAAAATGATTTAAATGTAATTATGTTAAATAATGTTAATATTAAGGATTATTAGTTATAATCTTTTCTTTTTTTTTACTTCACGCTGTATCCCGCATATAGCGGGGTAGGCAGAGGGAACCAGTGAACCTAGTGTTACGACACCATTTTCTTCAACAATTCCGTTTCTCACTTTCCGCCGAATTGAGACATTGCGTGTTGAGTGGCGGAACTCAGCGCCGCGCTTTGCCTTGTTACCAAACCCAAGAAATGAAAATACTAAATTTTACATTTCCTGGAATGGGAATCGAACCCACAACCTGTCGCGTTTACAGTCACACGCTTGTGCCATTGCGCCACGACAGGCGTTATAAATATATAAATATATATATTAATTTCCCCCTGATCGGAAATCGAACCCACAACTAATTGCAATTACAGTCAAACGCTGTTCCACTGCGCCACAATAGTCAAGCTAATAACACAATGAATTACTTAAAAGGAAATTACGTATTCGTAAACCTTTTCGTAATGGTAAAATAACGTTTTACTAATTCCCTAGTTCGTGATTGAATCTCAGCTGATTGTTTTATAATGACTTTCTTATCGCTTGAGAAATGCCTTACAATACCTGAAACGGATTGTAAGACTAAAAATATAATTCAAAATGAACTAATAAGGACAATTATTACGAATAACTCAAAAACTATTTGGCAGATCTTAACTTATACTGGAATGGCACCACATGAGAAGCACTGGCTAACATATAACATGGTTCCTATCGGCTTATCTTTTGTAAATTACAATAAATTAGTGGATTTAGTAGATTAGGGACCCCAAAACTTGTGAATGAGATTGCAAAAAAACAAGCTCGACAACAACTTACTTTGGACCTATATATACTGGCTTATTTCTATATATATGTCGTATACACCGGCTTACCTCATTTCGTGGGTTTGGTAATAAGGCAAAGTGCGGCGTTGAGATCCGCCACTCAGCACGCAATGCATCAATTCGACGGAAAGTGGGAAACGGAGTTTTTTAACTTAGTCTCTTAACGGAGTGTCGAGGTTCCCTCTATATGCGGGATACAACGTAAAGTTATGTATCTATATAATTTATTAATTTTCGTTAATTCTCTTGTTTGTGCACATACATTCTTTTTACTTATTTTTTTCCAGCTGTTCAGTAAGATAAAGCGCGGTGTTGAGCTCCGCCAAACAACATACAATGTCTTTTTTGTCTACCCTTCTAAATATAATGTCGAAGAAATAGACGTGATATAGCAAATAGACGGAATAACGCGATATTACATTTGATAGTGATTAATCACTCCATAAGCTAGCTACTTTTCATTCATATATTCAATATGAATATTGGATGAGGAAATTCGTCGCCATATAGAAAAGATAGATAGAAAATACTACGCTACTATTTTTTAATATGTTTTAAAAGTTCTTCTGACATATTTAGATATTTAGTTTTATAAATTTGAAATCTGAAATGATTTGGAACTCGATGTAACGAAAATGCGTCACAAAAAAACAAACACATGCGAGTACGTGTGGAGGATAGAGTAGATAGAGATAGTATATACATACATACATAGCTTCACGCTGTATCCCGCATATAGCAGGGTAGGCAGAGGGAACCTAATGTTAAGACACTCCGTTCCGTACTGTCCGCCGTATTGATTCGCATTGGGTGCTGAGTGGCGGAACCCAACGCCGCGCTTTGCCTTGTTACCAGGGAGTCTCTACAATTATTGTACATTTATCATTGTCACTAATAAATAATTGTAAAGTATTGGCTGAGGAAAAAAAAAGTTCCACTGAGTTTCTTGCGCAGGTTCTTCTCAGGTCTGAGGCATAAAATTTAGTGAACCGGTGGTAAATTATTTGACGTTCAAAAAATGAAGCTTGTAACTTCTTACTTTTGAAAATTATTAAAATTTGAATTGAAATTATTGTATAAATAATAATTTTACATACAAAATAAATCTGTTCTGTTTAGATGTAGGAGTGTTCGTCCTCCTCGTCTGGGCTCGCGACCACTATCATGTCAAAGACGAACCGCCAACATCTTTGTGATGTGTTCCGGTTCGATCGCATGTAAGCTGTGGTTTTCCTTTCCCACCCATTCTTTCCCCCAAAAATGGTGGTTCCGATAGCGGACTACTACATTATCCTCCTTCCGACTCTATCCTCTAGGGCGTTGGCAACGCATCTACAACATCTATGGTGGTGTAGATGTTCATGGGCGAAGGTACCACTTACCATCAGGTGGTCCTTCTGCTCGTTTGCCATCCGTTATCCATAAAAAAAAAAAAAAAAAAAAAAATTGTTCTTGTTTCTTAGATGTATGTAAATTTTAACAATCAATTTTTTATTCGAAAAAGTTGAAATGTTTCTTTGTAAAGTTTACCGAATGTCAGAAACGTCTTTGTTCATTGCTTCAAACGAATTATTAATAAATGCATACTAATATTGTAATAGGTGTAAACACCTGTCGTGGCGCAGATGCACAAGCGTGCGACCGTAAACGCGTCAGGTTGTGGGTTCGATTCCCACCCAGAAAAATTTTGTATTTTCATTCCTTGAGTTTGGTAACTAGGGGCTAAGGCGGCAAGTTGAGTTCCGCCACTCAACACGCAATGCCTTAATTTGCGGAAAGTGGGGAACGGAAATGTTGAAAGAGAACGGTGTCTTAACACTAGGTTCTCTGGTTTCCTCTTGTCTACCTCGCCATATGCGGGATACAGCGTGAATTAAAAAAAACAAAATTAAGACATCAGCACAGTGGACAGTACTGACTGTAAACGCTAGTGGTTATGCGTTCGATTCTCATTATGAATAATTATTATTGAAATGATTGATGAATTCTTTGACGAGACAAAGAACGGCGTTGAGTTTCGCCATTTAATTCAAACGGAAAAAGAAGAACGGAGTGTCTCGACATTAGGTTAACTCTCCTTCCATGCGGGACGAAGCTGCTTTTTTATATTTTAAAAAATCCATCGTGACGCAGTGGAACAGCGTCTAACTATAAGTTTGGCTGTGACTTCGATCCATTGGGGAAAGGATTATATTTAAATTATTTTAGCTTCTCTTCTGCGTGTTCAATGGCGAAACTCAACGCCGGGTTTTGTTTTTCTAAAAATAATGATTACTCTTATTTTTACTTTCATTTCCTTGCTCTGGTAACAAGGTAAAACGCGGCGTTGAGTTCCGCCACTCATCACACAATACCTCAATTCGGCGGAAAGTGGGAAACGAAAATTTTAAAAAGAAGACGAAGTGTTCTAACACTAGGTTCTCAGGTTCTATCTGCCTACTCTGTCATGTGCGGGATACAACGTGAAGTTAAAAGAAAATACCCCAAATGGGAATCGAAGCCACAACCAATCGCGTTTACAATTAAATTCTGTTCCACTGCGCTACTATGTCCTCTCTATAAATACATATATAGCTTCACGCTGTATCCCGCATATAGCAGGGTAGGCAGAGGGAACCTAGTGTTAAGACACTCCGTTCCCCAATTTCCGCCGAATTGAGGCATCGCGTGCTGAGTGGCGGAACTCAACGCTGCGCTTTGCCTTGTTACCAAACCCAGGAAATGAAAAATTCCATTTCCTGGAGTGGGAATCGAACCCACAACCAGTCGCGTTTACAGTCGCACACTTGTGCCCCTGCGCCACGACAGACTCTCTATAAATAAAAGTTATTATTAGTAACAGAACTATAATTGAATTTGTATCTGTATTCTTTCAACACGGTCGATGATAGATTGAATGGAATGATCGGAGCCAAAAGGAAACTGGCAACGTGTTGAGTAATATACGCTTTTCGATATGTTTTGTGTATGTTTATTGTTAATATTGTTATTCTCCGAATATTTGTATAGAAGAGTTAGTGACGACAATCTCTGTTTTCTGTCTAAGGTATATTGTGACACTATGTATATATAAAATTTAAACAAAAAATTCTAATTGATTGTATTTTTACCGACTGACATAGGAGGGTTATGTTTTTCGCGCGTGTCATGTATGTTTGTAATATTCTTTATTACCTCATATCTTCCAATCCCCTGGACCGAATTATATAACTAAGGTGACGTTAGATAGGTATTGATACTCCAAGTGTTCTTACACATGTGACGTCACTTTTAATTCAATATGGCGCCCTCTAGAGGCAATTATGTCATGAATAAAAAAAAAAAAAAAAAACAAATCAAATAAAAGGACTTAATTAGCACATTTCAAATATATAACACATAACTAGCTTTTATATCTAAAAAATTAAATAAATTTGAAGAATTGGTTCAATCGGGTTTTTTGTTCCTTATTATTGTATATTATTTATGTATGTTATTGCTTAACTTTCTAATGACTCTTTTTTTAATATGATAGCTAATGCTTATGATGTGGTCTCATTTAAGTTCTCTATTTAGCTAAGATCTGAGGATTAGTTTTTGAGTTATTCCTAATAATTTTACGCCTGTCTTGGCGCAGAGGCACAAGTGTGCGACTGTAAAGCGACAGGTTATGGGTTCGATTCCCACTCTGGGAAATGAAGTATTTTCATTTTCTGGGTTTGGTAACAAGGCAAAACGCGGCGATGAGTTCCGCCACTCAACACGCAATGCCTCAGTCTGGCGGAAAGTGGGGAACGAATTTGTTGAAAGAGAACGGAGTGCCTTAACACTAGGTTCTCAGGTTCCCTCTGCCTACACTGCTATATGCGGGATACAGCGTGAAGTTAAAAAAAAAGTTTCAACATACGTATAAGAATTTCAACGCAGCTGGATAAGAACGCATGGCTTAACGGTCAGAGCGATTGGTCGGTTACCAAGAGGCGCGGGTTCGAGTCCCGCTGCGATCAAAATTTTAATACGTTTTCTAAAAACTATTGTAGCTATTTTTATAAGGGCCTCATTGATATACCTAAGTAAATTGCCACAAGTATAGGAGCTTCTATGTCATTTTTCATATACACCACTTAAACTATTAATATTCGTAAAAGCTACGTATGGTGCTGACATTTTTGTTTGCGATTCGAAGACATGTTTTTTTGGTAAATACATTAAAACTACATTAACATGAGAAAACTTGACATACGAAAGTAGTTCTTGAAAGAGATAGGTATAATGGTTTTGTTTACTTCGAAGGAAATAGCCAGTTCTGACGTTTGTTAAGGTAAGGTTGTGGGTTCGATTCAGAGTTGAAGATATTTAGGGAGATGAAACGCGGCGTTGAGTTTCACGATTGAATACGCCACGCAATTTGGATGTGGAGTATATTGACGTCATATACTTCCTGATTTATTATTACTATTTTTTTTTAGCTTTACGCTGTATTTCGCATATATCAGGGTAGGCAGAGGGAACCACAGAATTCCGTTCTCTTAAGATTTCCTTTCCTCACTTTCTGCCGAAATTGAGGCATTCCGTGCTGAGTGGCGGAAGTCAACAGGTTCGCTCTGCCTACCCTGCTATGTGCGGGATACAGCATAGAACTAAAAAAAAAAACATTCCCTCTAGTGGGAATCGAACCTATAATTCCCACTGGGCCTCATAAGCCAAAAAATTGAAATTTAACCCCAAAATTACAACCAAATGAACGCATGTGTCACAGTCACGAGCAATTGAATATAAAATAGGGCACGAAATTACACCTTGGGGTGAACAGGTAGGGTGAAAGGCTTTCGTCAATCTCTTCGAAATATACCTGAATAATGTATGCAAAACTCTTAAAGTACTTATTTCTATGTTCTTCAGGTGTTCTTGAAAGCAAAAATTGCGTGGAACTAGGGTTGGGGTATGATGTTACGATAAATATTTTAAAAAGCATACAATATATATATATATCATTTACTGTTTGACACCTGTCGTGGCACAGAGCCAACTGTTAATGCGACAGGTTGTGGGTTCGATTCCATGTTGTCCATTCCATTGTGGGTTCCACTCCTAGAAATGAGTAATTCTAAATATTATTTAGTATTTTCATTTTCCTGGGTAACAAGGCAAAGCGTGGCGTTGAGTTCCACCACTGATCACGCAATGCCTCAATCTGGCGGAAAGTGGGGAACGGATTTGTTAAAAGAGAACGGAGTGTCTTAACACTAAGTTCCCTCTGCCTACCCTGCTATATGCGGGATACAGCGTGAAGATAAAAAAAAAGTTACTGTTGATTTACTGTAACTACGAAAAAGGAGGAGTTTATCAATTCGACTGTATTTTTTTTATGTGACGTAACATTTTATGGAGTGAACCAATTTTGATGAATTTTTTATATGATAGCTATGCTTCTGTTGTAGTATAATTTAAATTTAGGTAGGGCCTGACGAGTTGTTTTGGAGTTATTTGTAATAATTGTACTTTTTAGTGCATTTTTTTATAAATTCGGTTTTCTTTTTTATTTTCTAAAATCATTAATATATTATGTTAAAAAAAAAATCATGTCAATTGAATTTTAAGTAGGTATATAGCTGTTTTTGAATTTTTAGTTTTATTTTAATTTTGGTATTTTTTGTAATTTCATTTTTTTATTTTTCTTTTGTTTTAAATATAATTAAATTTTAGTAAAGTAGGTGTAAGATAAGCATGCCATCACCTACAATTGCGGCGGCATTTTGTAATTGTTTCAAAGTTATTGTGTTTTTTTTTTTTTCAAATATGTGCTAATGTTCGCTGTGTTGGTGATCCAAATAAATAAATAAATAAAATAAATAAATAAATAAATTAAAATCTTAATTATTAAAACCATAAATATAAGAGTCGATAAATATGCGAGGAGAGACTCGGTGGAACAAAGTATAAATGTTTTTATAAATATTTATATTGGTTATAAATTCGACTGTATTTTCTATGTGTTAGATAACTTTTTACTGGGCGAACTATTTTAGATGATTCGCTTTTTATATTATATAATATCTAGTGCTTCTGATATGGTCTCATTTAAATTAAAATAAGAACTGACGAATTGTTTTGGAGTTATTCGTAATAATTGTACTTTTAGTGCATTTTCTTTAAACTTTTCAGTTCTTGCTAAATTTTATTTTATTATAAAATTTTATTTAATCTATCGATAATTAAAATCAATTATAGCACATCCTTAGTTGTAAACATAAGCAGAAATTTCGACACACGACAATGTGTCACGTTACATTATTTCTTTACCATATCGATTTTCGGTAACGCTCGAGAGGGGACTATTGTGTGAATATTCTGGTGGATTATCACTACTGGGATAAGATTACCCTTTAATATTCTATATTATTATATGTTTTTTGAGCTTTAGATTTAATGCCTGTCGTGGCGCAGAGGCACAAGTGTGCGAATGTAAACGCGACAGGTTGTGGATTCGACTCCCACTCCAGGAAATGAAATTTTTCATTTCCTGGGTTTGGTAACAAGGCAAAGCGGCGTTGAGTTCTGCCACTTAGCACGCAATGCCTCAATTCGGCGGAAAGTGGGGAACGGAGTGTCTTAACTCTAGGTTCCCTCTGCCTACCCTGCTATATGCGGGATACAGCGTGTAGCTATGTATGTATGTATTTCAATGGAAAAAACCGAAACTTTATAGAATTTCCTTGTTGTTGTTTCCTTGTTGTTTATCAAGAACTTTTTTTTATATATCTATTATACAAAAATGAAAAAAAAATTGTTCTTTTAAATTCCGGCTCTATTGAAGATGGTCTTAATATTAGTTAATTGTTACAATTTAGTCAATTTAAACAATATCTTTACATTGAAGTAGACGGTGCGTCTGTTCTTCTGTCAAAACAATCTTTTACACATCTGCCAAAATTTAGAAAAAAAAAAAAATATCGATTTTTGGTAATGCTCGAGGCGGAGGGGCATTGTGAGAATAATCTGGTGGACACTACTGGTATAAGATTATGCATTATTATACTTTATTATTTTTTTTTTCATCTGTGAGTTTGTGTGACAAGTGTTGATTTGAAAAAAAAAGTTTTTAAATTCTGACTCTATTGAAAATATATTATAACTTAATAGTTACTTCTCGTTAATTTATTAAAGTATCATGAAAATATGTTCAGCAGTTTTTGCTTTAAAGAATAACGTCAATCCAACCTCAAAACGAAGAATAACCAGTTTCTATATTTCTTTTAATACAATTAACTTCAAGGCTGTATTTTTCAAGCAAGTATAATATAAAATTGTATACAATGTAATTACGAGGCATTGTTTCTTGTAAGAGAGCAGAGTCAAGAGGTGTTAACCGTTATACTTAAGGGCAGTCCATTCAGAACTCAACTGAACTGAACTAAACAAGTGAAATGAACAGTATTAAAAAAAAGAGTAAAAAGCTCTAAAACTATTTCTTTTTTAACTTCACGCTGTATCCCGCATATAGTAGGGTAGGCAGAGGGAACCAGAGAATCTAGTGCTAAAGCACTCCATTCTCTTTCAACAATTCCGTTCTCCACTTTCCGCAAAAAATGAAAATACTAAATCCTTTCAAAAAATAAAAATACTAAATTTTACATTTCCTGGAGTGGAAATCGAACCCACGACAGGCGTTAAATTAAAATTAATAAAATTACTACGAATAACTCAAAAACTACTTGTCAGATCATAACTAAATTTAGACGGGACCACATCAGAAGCGCCGGTCGTGGCGCAGAGGCACAAGCGTGCGACTGTAAACGCGACAGGTTGTGGGTTCGAATCCTACTCCAGGGTACGAAATTTTTCATTTCCTGGGTTTGGTAACAAGGCAAAGCGCGGCGTTGAGTTTCGCCACTCAGCACGCAATGCCTTAATTCGGAGGAAAGTAGGGAATGGAGTGTCTTAACACTAGGTTCCCGCTGCCTATCCTGCTATATGCAGGATACAGCGTGAAGCTATGTATGTATGTATCAGAAGCGCTAGCTTCAATTCAATCATATAAAAGAAGTAACACGCTTAAAATATGTATTCGAATTGATGACCTCCTTTTTTGAATTCAGCTAAAATACAAATTAGGTTTTACTTTAATAACCCTAGGATGAACTCGTTTAAAGTTAAATAATGAAATACTTTTTCAACTGTCTGAGATTTTAATAAAAAGGTAGATTATGTCTTACTAAGATTCGTTGTTAGGGATTTACAGAAATACGGGCTTTTTGCTGATTCTAGTTAATTATTTTGACCCAGAATTTCATTTGCTACGAAGGTTAAGACGTCCTTTAATAGAAATGCTCTAGTAACAAGGAAAAGCACGGCGTTAAGTTACGCTACTCAGCATGCAATGTGCAAATTCGGCGGAAAGTGGAACGGAAATCTTAAGTGAACGTAGAGTCTTAACTGTAGATTCTCAGGTTTTCTGTGCCTACCCTGCTATGGGCGGGATGCAGCGTGAAGATAAAAATTATATATATTTTGACCTAAAATTTCAATAGAAATGCTCTAGTAACAAGGCAAAGCGCAGCGTTGAGTTCCGCCACTACGCACGCAATGTCTAAGTTCGGTGGTAAGTGGGGAACGGAAACGATAAGAGAACGGAGTGTCTTAACACTAAGTTTTCAGGTTCTTATGCTACTATGTGCGGGATACAGCGTAAAGCTAAAAAAATAATTTCATTTATGCGGATGAAGATGAAGTAACATCTTTTAATAGAAGATGCCAAAATGGGAAATAGGGTGTCTTGAAATTAGGTTATCTCTACTGTGCTATGCGCGATATATCGTAAAGAAGAACCTTCATGGTTTTTCCCCTAAATCAAGGTAGGAACAGCAAACCCAATATCACTTCACTTTCCACTTTGGCCTTACCTATGTATGTGTTTATTTTTTTTGATGGTAGGAGGTTCGTCCTCCGTCTGGCTCGATGGCATGTAAGCCAGGTTTTCCCCTATCCCACCCCATCCTTTCCCCAGAATGTGGTTGTTCCGATAGCGAACTACTGCATTATCCTCCCCTTCCATCTGTATCGTCTAGGTTTTCAACGCATTTATAACATCTCTGGTGTTGTAGATGTCTATGGGCGAAGGTATCCACTTACCATCAGGTGGTCCTTCTGCTCGTTTGCCATCCGTTATCCATAAAAAAAAAAACCGAAACTATGAACGCAATATTTGCTGTAAAATGAAAAAAATAAGTAAAAACAACCTAAAAGCACGGCTTAGTAAAAATCTAACTGAAAAATGCTTTTTAATCTGACACTATGTACCATACATTTTTTTGAAATTATTAATTCAAATAACATACATATAAATATATTTTTTACTTTTCATTTCGTTTTTTCACAAAGGCGTGTTTTTTTTTTCAATTATTATTTATTTATACCTAAACTTGAGTCAAATTTCCATACTTTTACGCCTAATGCGTTTACTTTACAACGTACTCGTAGCACTAAAAGTGTAAACATTACTAAGTAAAAAGCGTATTTGTTAAAAGGATTTTATATTGAAATAAAACTAAAGAGTCCATTTAAAATTTTCAAATGGTAGCTAAAATATTTAAAAGCTTTATGATTTTTCCCGCATAGTTTGTTAAAGGAAATCTAGCTCCAAATAGGGGTGGAGGGTAGAGAATGGAATATCAGGACACTAGGATCTCCATTTTCAAAGATATTTATCAAACAATGACGCCTGTCGTGGCGCAGAGGCACAAGCGACTGTAAGCGCGACAGGTTGTGGGTTCGATTCTCACTCCTGGATATCGAATTTTTCATTTCCTAGGTTTGGTAACAAGGCATAGCGCGGCGTTGAATTTCGCCACTCAGAACGTAATGCCTCAATCAAAAAAATGGGGAATAGAAATGATAAAAAAGAACGGAGTGTCTTAGCACTAGGTTCTCTAGTTCCCTCTGCCTACCTTACCTGCCTGCCTCTGGATACAGCGTGAAGCTAATATATTCTATTTACTCGAATGGGAATCGAACCTACAACCAATCGCATTCAAGCTGACAAGCTATTCCACTGTGCTCCCATGGCTTCAATATATTATTTACGAAAATATTATATAATATTTCATCTATCTAAGACATTTCTATGAATTCTAACAATTCATTTGGCGTCGTAAAAATCTTTGGCGTCTCCTTTAATTGTTATAGCATCTTTGTCATTCGTTTTTACTGCTTTGCGAACATAAAAATACGTAAATATGTTTATTGCTGGTATATATAATATATTTTTAACCGATTTCAAAACAGAGAGATTGTTAATTCGACTATTAATTTTATGTATGTTACCACATAACCTTATACTCACATACCCTATTAACGCCTGTCGTGGCACAGAAGCACAAGCGTGCGACTGTAAACTCGACAGGTTGTGGGTTCGATTCCCACTCCAGGAAATGTTAGTATTTTCATTTCCTGGGTTTGGTAATAGGGCAAAGCGTGGTGTTGAGTTCTGCCACTCAACACGCAATGCCTCAATTCGGCGGAAAGTGGGGAACGGAATTGTTGAAAGAGAATGGAGTGTCTTAACACTAGGTTCTCTGGTTGCCTTTGCCTACCCTGCTATATGCGGGATACAGCGTGAAGTTAAAAAAAAAAACCACATAACCTTTTGGATGAACTTGCTAGGTTAATTATGATGATATTTTTTTATGATAGTAAGTGTTTCTTATGTGGTCTGATTTAAATTTAGTTCAGATTTTATAAGCAGTTCTTGAGTTATCCATAAATAAATAGGTGAAGGAAAAACTGGATCCCTTTTTACAAGAATTACGCGGATGGAGGAGCATGAAACTTGGCACACTTATAGTATATAGCGAAGAAATGCATAGTGATTATATTTTTTAAATAATAGATAAAAATATATACAATTAATAAAATAAATGTTACACACACTACCATGGCTTGACATTCATGTTTATATAAAGTGATATATGTCACTTCACGTCACGTCACTACGCAATGCGTTAATAACGCATTTACGGGGACACTAGTTCGTAATAAATATACTTTTTACTCCACTTTGTTTGAAAACGCTTTTTTTTTGTTAAAATTTGAATTATCAGTCCTATCTCGTGGTACAGTGAGACAGTGTGAATGTAAACGTCATTGATTTTGAGTTCGATTCCCACTCGGTCCCTCGATCATTTCCCGTTGATCATATGTAAATTATTTTCATTTTTCCGCCTCAGTAAAAAAAGGCGGCATTGAGTTCCGTGCACCGGTGGTAATTTATTTGACGTTTATATACTAGAAGCTTGTAACTGCACATATTGATTACAATTATTTGCACTTCGAACGTTTGACAATAGTACTACAAATTAAAGCCCGTCGTGCCGCAGAGGCACAAGCGTGCGACTGTAAACACGACAGGTTGTGTGTTCGATTTCCACTCCAGGAAATGTATAAGTTTAGTATTTTCATTTCCTGGTTTTGGTAACAAGGCAAAGCGCGGCGTTGACTTCCGTTACTCAGCGCGCAATGCCTCAACTCGGCGGAAAGTGGGGAACAGAGTGTCTTAACACTAGGTTCTCAGCTTGTCTCTGCATACCATACTATATGCGGGCTAAATAAATAAAAATAAAAAAGGAAATGAATAAACTTACGTCATATGCATTATCTTGTATTGGTTCTGAAAATGGAAAAGGGAGTGTCTTAACACTAGATTCTCTCTAACTACCCTAATTCTGTTGTTACAAGCTTAACAAAATCAACACAAGATCGATTGAAAAACTTTGCAAAATGAACTCCAAAAGTCCAAAGGAACAATTTTAAGGAGTTATTGAAGTTTGCTACCAATTGTTTTCGGAGTTCTTGGACTTATGACCCTTTGATGTCTAAATCAAGAGCTTAAGAAGGAACGGAGTTTGTGAAATTAATTATTGTTGTACTGAAACAGAATCGTCAAGATATGAATATTTGCTATATATCTATTGGCGCGCCATGGTAGTAAAATTGATCGGTTCAACGTCACGTAATATGGCATGACGTTCTGATGTCATAGTGTCAGCCTGAGGTGACGACCTTATTAATATTTATAATTAAAACAGTAACAAAAAAACCATTTTCAAGTCAATAACTAGTTATTATTACGAATAACTCATGAACTGTATTACAGGTCTTAGCAAAATTAAAGTTAAGAAGAGCACATTAGAAACACTAGTTGACGTACAAAAAAAAAGTTCACCTAGTAAAACATATAAGGTAACAAGAGAGTTTGTGAAATTAATTAATGAGCTTTGACGGACGGACGAAACGGGGTCACTCAATACTAGATTCCCTCTGCCTATCCTGCTATGTACGGGATACAGCTTGAAACTAAAAAAAACAACTACTAATATCTATAACACGCCTGTCGTGGCGCAGAGGCACAAGCGTGCGACTGCAAGTGCGACAGGTTATGGGTTCGCTCGTTCGTTCGTTCGTTCCCACTCCAGGAAATGTAAAATTTACTATTTTCATTTCTTGGGTTTGGTAAAAAGGGCAAAGTGCGGCGTTGAGTTCCGCCACTCAACACGCAATGCCTCAATTTGGCTGAAAGTGGGGAACGGAAATGTTGAAAGAGAAGGGAGTGTCTTAACACTAGGTTCTCCGGTTCCCTCTGCCTACCCTGCTATATGCGGGATACAGCGTGAAGTTAAAAAAAAATCATAATAATATCTATACAAAGCTATAAATAATCCAGAAAGTTGTCGACTAAAAGCGTGAAGCACGTCTCAACGTCACGTATAAACAAATAATATTTGCACCATTGCTCGACGACAGCGTACGTACTCATTTAGGGGGAGTAATGATTAATAAATATTATTACTAGGATACTATTTTTGTCATTTCAATGTAATTAAGATATATCTGGATATAAAGGGATGAAATTGTATATATAGCTTCACGCTGTATACCGCATATAGCAGGGTAGACGGAGGGATCCAGAGAACCCAGTGTTAAGACACACCGCTCTCTCAAGATTTCTGTTCCTCGCTTCCACCGAATTGACGCATTATGTGCTGAGTGGACTCAACCCCGCGCTTCGTCTTATTACCAGACCTAGCAAATGAAAATACTAAATATTAGTAAATAATTTTAATCCTGGAGTGGGAATCGAACCCACAACCTATCGCGTTTACAGTCACACGCTTGTGCGTCTGTGCTACGACAGATGATATATATTTATATTTAAAAAAATATTTTTTTCCGTATAGCATTATAGACAGAACAAAGACACTCCGTTCACCGCTTTCCATCTACATTCCAGACTTTCTGAGTTAAGTGGTGGAACTCAACGCCGCATTTTGCATTACCAGAATGGAGAAATGAAAATAATTTGAATATGATCTTTCTCCGAGTGAGAATCGAATCCACAACCAATCGCGTTTACAGTTAGACACTGCCGCACTACAACACGATGACCTCAATCTCATTTCTACCAGCATTTCTTTAACTCGCTGTATTAATATGTGAGTGTGGGTCAATTTCGAGATATTGCGTGTTGAAATAATACAAAGCCACACATTGTTTTAATATAAATGGAAGAAATAAAAATATATTTAACTGTAATCATTCTCGAACGGTATGCTACATATGCTTGGAGTTTCTCAGCGTAATAAAATTCTGAATGATCCTCAGGCGAACTAAAGTCATTGGTATAGCTTTTAAAATTTGCAAGTTGAAGTGGCAATTAGTAGGCCATATTGCTCGTAGAATCAACAATTAATGGGGAGTAAAGGTTTTTGAGTGGTGAAGTTCTTAACCATGAACCGGAAGGCCTCCTAAGTAGACCGATCTCATCAGAGAAGAACCGCTGATTGTGGAAAGCAAGTAGCTATTCTAAAAATTTTCTTTGAAGGGGCTATGTTTAACAGTTTAGGTCTTCTGGATGATGATGATAGTGATGATCATTTTCTTCAGGGACGGAATCGGATCAAATTGCTCATCAGATCTGATCCACATGAAATAATATTCTTTCGTTATACATACTTTATGTGCCACTCACATCCCAAAAAATGTTTAGTATTTTTATTTCCTGGGTTTGGTAACAAGGCAAAGCGCGGCGTTGAGTTCCGCCACTCAGCACGCAATGCCTCTATCGGCGGAAAGTGGGAAACGGAATTGTTGTAAGAGAGCGGAGTGTCTTAACACTAGGTTCTCGGGTTGCCTCTGCCTACCCTGCTATATGCGGGATACAGCGTGAAGTTAAAAAAAAATGTGCCATACTTTTTAATTCATTATAAATTGTCTTCAATTTGGTACTACAAAGCGCGGCGTTGAGTTCCTTAATTTAATCTCGAATTTGGATAGGAACCTGTGAACGGACTGTCTTGATACTAGGTTTTTTGTCTTGACTGCTATGTGGGACAATACCTGTAGCTTTTTTAATATCAAGGTAAATTTCACCCAAATAAATAACTTCAAAAGATATTGTTATATTACTTCAGAATCATAATCTAAAAAGGGGTAACCCATTGTGAAAAACTCCAAAGTGTACGAACAAACGTAAAACTGAATTTTATGAGAAAAGTTAAATAGAGAATAACGGAAGTAACGTGGCTCTTCAATAAGGAAATTACAGTAATACCTGTTTTGGAACTTTTGTATTATGCCTATTTAATAATGCCAGAGGCCATGTTGACGTAAAATACGCGTAACCTTAGCAACGTGACATAATCACACACGTAGCTTCACGCTGTATCCCGTACATAGCAGGGTAGGCAGAGGGAACCAGAGAACCTAGTGTTAAAACACTCCGTTCTTTTAAGTTCTCGTATTTTTTTAAATTAATATATTTCTACATACATAGCTTCACGCTGTATCCCGCATACAGCTGGGTAGGCAGAGGGAACCTAGTGTTAAGACACTCCGTTCCCCACTTTTTACCAAATTGAGGCATTGCGTGCTGAGTGGCGGAATTCAGCGCCGCCCTTTGCTATTTCTAGAACATCATAATTAGAAAAACATAATCCATTTCTGCATTTCTTGTTCTTTAGGTACACTATACCACTTTCTTACTCCTTCGTCCGCATAGTTTTCATAAGAATAGATCTAAAATTTTCCATCACGTATTATAATATAGACACCAATTTCAATACCATCCCTCCATAATAAACGAAACCATGTTGAAAAAATGAATATTAATAAAAACATCTAGCCGCTTTACCTCGCATAGCAGAGTAGTCATTGAGAACCTAGTGTCAAGACACTACTTTCACCACTTTCCACCCAAATTCGAAACATTAACATGATAAATGGTGGAACTCAAACACCACTGTAGAATTTAAATATATATATTTTTTTAGCTTCACGCTGTATCCCGCATATAGCAGAGCAGGCAGAGGGAACCTGAGAACCTAGTGTTAAGACACTCCATTCCCAACTTTACGCCGAACTGAGGCACTGCGTGCTGCGTAGGAACTCAACACCGCGCTTTGCCTTGTTACCAAACCCAGAAAATAATAAAAATATGTACTATGAAAATCCTGACTACGATCCTCAGACATGAGGGACCGACTACAGAGAGATATGAAAATGATATAAAAATAATAATTTCACCGATTGGGAATCGAACCCACAACCTGTCGCGTTTACCAAACGCTTTCACTACGCCATGGCCTCAAAGTGAATATTTACACCACTTTATTCCATTAGTTTTGAGCCTTTGGTGCTTATCTTGTCATTCTGGATTAATAATTATAGACGTTATCTTATAAGTACTTTATCATATTTTAGTATGCGTTTAATTAATTGAGGCCATCAGGGTACAGTGAGAGCATTGGGCTGTAAATGCGATAGAGGGTTCGATTTCCATTCCAGGGAATAATTATTTTTATTTTTTTTATCGTCTGTCGTGGCACAGAGGCACAAGTGTGTGACTTTAAGCGCAAGAGGTTGTGGGTTCGATTCACACTCCAGGAAATGTAAAAGTTTAATATGTAAATTTTCTGGGTTTGGTAACAAGGCAAAGCGCGGCGTTGAGTTCCGGAACGTTAACGAAGTGTCTTAACACTAGGTTTCCATGTTCCCTTTGCGTACCCTGCTATATACGGGATACAGCGTGAAGCTAAAAAAAATATGTTTCCACTCTGGTTGAGTTACACTTAACAAGCAGTTTTTTAAATTCTGGCGGAGAGCGAACTGAGTGTCTTAACACTAGGTTATCCATGACCATCCTGCTATGCGGGATTAAGAGTGAAGCCGCTTATTTTTAAATGTTACTGAAAATAAATATAAAGTACTTTTAGATTGATGCCATTACCACATTAAACAAGGCAGGAAGAGTGAATACTGTAAAGGCACTCCGATCAAAGCTTTTCATCCGAATTTGAGACAAAGCTTTAAAAGTTGAATAAATCGTTTATGTCACAAGGTATACGTATGTATAACAAAATTCCACAAGTAATTACAGACCTGCCATTTGAAAAATTCAAAGTCGAGATTAAAAATATATTATCCTCATGAGAAAAAGATGCGGGTCTCTGGTGCGTAGGGTACGGGGTAGTGTCAACAAAATCCTGAACATGATATCTAATAGACTAGATTGCATATACATGAATCATTGCTGTTCCGTTGCAAACGGGATGGTGCAGCGGTGATTCATGTGTATTGTAACATATATTTAAAAAAAAAATGTAATAATAACTAACCTAGTCAGTAAGAAATTTTTGTTTACTAACCATAATGAGTCAATGTCACTTGAATAAAGAATTATTATTATTATTATATTAAGGAAAGTATATTATTCTGTCCAAGAATACTATACAGATGACAATGTGTGGAATTAAATGCTGTTGATGTTCGCTCAGTAGGCTTATCGTTGCTCTAAATTTATTATAAAATTTTATTTGAAAAGAGTAACTGTTGAGCTTCTTGCCGGCTCTTCTCAGCAGAACTGCCTTCCGAGCCGGTGGTAGCTTTCGTTAGGACTGACACTCCTAACATTTTTTGTAAATTGACGATTCAAAAGTGCTTGTAATAGCCTATTTGAATAAAGACTATTTTGTTTTATTGATTTTTGAATCTTTTGTTATTTTTATCAGAACGGAGAAATGGTTATAATTTATAATCTTAGAAGAGGTTAGAAGTTCAAATAAAAATACAATGTCCATTCAAATTTGAAAAAAGGCAATCCGAGTTGTTCTTAAAATAAAAATATTGATTTAACTTCTTAAGACCTTATGAAATAAGTTCTCGAAGGAATAGATAATCTTTAAAAGCGTTTGGTAAAAATAACAATCAATTAGCCCTAAGTGGGCATATAGTGTTGCTTAGAGAACTTCGTGGCGCAGTGCACTGTAAACGAAAATAGTTGTGGATTTGATTCCCATTTGAGGGAAATAAGTATGCTAAAATGTTAGGAGTGGGGAAAGGAAATGTGAAAGGAGAACGGAGTGCCTTAACACTAGATTCTCATGTTCCCTCTGCCTACTCTGCTATGTGCGGAATACAGCATGAAGCTAAAAAATATATTTGGAAATTTATTTTTGTTTTTTTTTTGTCTACACGCTTGCTCTTACATAATTGGATTAATAAAGAAAATGTAGTGTCAAGACACTCCGCCATCCCACATTCTGTCCAAATTAGAAATTTTACTAATTAAGTAGCAGAAATAAAGCTTTGTCTTATCAAAGCGGTTATTGAAAATAATTTAAACATAACTCTCCCTTTGAGTGGGAATCGAACCCACAAAGAATCGCGTTTACGGTCAGACGCTGGCCCACTGTGCCATGATGAGATTACATTAACTAAGTTTTTTTTTTAACTTCACGCTGTATCCCGCATATAGCGGGGAAGGCAAAGGTTTGTTTGGTGGTAGGAGGTTCGTCCTCCGTCTGGCTCGCGACCACTATCATGTCAAAGACGAACCGCCAAATATCTTATGATGTGTTCCGGTTCGATGGCATGTAAGCCAGGTTTT
>JAKGSA010002017.1:0-27662 GCA_033558755.1 Philaethria dido
TTTCTGGGATTCACACCTTGTGATCTACATCGACTACCTGGAGAAGGGCAAAACGATCACAGGGCTGTACTATGCCGAATTATTGAGCCGATTTGACGCCGAATTGCGGAAAAAACGGCCGCATTTGGTGAAGAAAAAAGTGCTCTTCCACCACGATAACGCACCGGCTCACACTTCCGTCGTCGC
Organism: Philaethria dido; assembly: GCA_033558755.1. Taxonomy (NCBI): domain Eukaryota; kingdom Metazoa; phylum Arthropoda; class Insecta; order Lepidoptera; family Nymphalidae; genus Philaethria; species Philaethria dido. Next base: position 187 of record JAKGSA010002017.1, read on the forward strand.
CAGGGCCAAATTGGTCGAATTGGGCTACGAACTGCTGCCCCATCCACCGTATTCCCCAGATTTGGCCCCGTGCGACTATTATTTATTTCCTAACTTAAAAAAGTCACTCGCCGGACAGAAATTTGAGTCGAATGAGGAGGTTATAGCCGCCACGGAAGCCCACTTTGCAGACCTCGAGAAAACGTATTTTTCAGACGGGTTAAAGAAGTTGGAGCATCGCTGGGAGAAGTGTATCGAGTTAAAAGGAGACTATGTCGAGAAATAAATCGCCACTTTTCAAAAATTTTCGTTTTTTTTTTGGTAGGCTAAGTACTTATCGGACCGCCCTCGTAGTATACTGTTAGCTCTTATGGCCTTGACACCGTCACTGGGTTTTGGGGGAGGCCGAGCTGTAAGAGCTCTGACCTTAGCTTGGTCTCTTATAGAGGAGACCATCAACTTAGAACTGCAGTGCACAAAGACGCCTCCTGTGAGGCCGAACCTCGGCTAAGTTTATATTAATAAACAAATTTGTTAAAGGTGGGTCGGCTACGCGGCGTAGCAGAAACTCTACGTACAAACGCGGAGACGTGCACGCGTAACGCTCGCGAGGCGCAGGAAGCCGCGGGCGAGCTCGCTGCACAAGTGGCGGCCGCGCGCGACGCGGAGAGGAAGGAGAGAGAGGCGGCGGCGTTAGCGCGCGCGCAACTCGACGCCGCGCAGAGAGAGCTCTCCGCGCTCAGCGTGGTCACCCCGCCGCCGCCCGACCCGCGCCTGGACGAGATGCGGCAGGAGCTGCGGCTGCTGCGTAATCAGAATAAATGTAAGTATATATATATATATATATATTTAACTTCACGCTGTATCCCGCATATAGCGGGGTAGGCAGAGGGAACCAGAGAATCGAGTGTTAAGACACTCCATTCTCTCAATTGAGGCATTGCGTGTTGAGTGGCGGAACTCAACGCCGCGCTTTGCCTTGTTACCAAACCAGAGAAATGAAAATACTAAATTTTACATTTCCTGGAGTAGGAATCGTACCCACAACCTGTCGCGTTTTCAGTCGCACGCTTGTGCCTCTGCGCCACGACCGCCTGTCATACGATAATAGAGATAATATATAATTATCTATAAATATATGTTAATACATACAATTGTGGTAACGCCCCTGACGACTGACCCTGTAAAGTAACCACGTAGTGCTTGCATTTTGCAGCGATTGTATACCCTCAAGTGTCACTATAAAGATCAAGAGGATCAACAGCATTTTCATCAGCTCGAAAAAAAAAATCAATAAAAAAAATATATATATATATGAATATAGTACGTTCTTTAGTTGGGTGTACAAATAGTCTGGTGAACTTATCGTAGTCGTTGTTGAGTTTAAACGTTTTGCTATGTTTTAGAAACTACAAAATACAACAGGCATTTTTTTAAAAGGGTAAACTTACTTTTCGACAAACAAGGTTTATTTATGAATGAATTATAATCTACAACACTCTACTAACTATACCCTAATGAATGTCTGTTTCAAAGGTATCATTGCCAATAATAAAGAATTGTAAACCATTGTCGAATATAAAAAAAAAAAAAAATAAGTCCCGCTGAGTTTCTTGCGCCGGTTCTTCTCAGGTCTGAGGCATTAAATTTAGTGAACCGGTGGTAAATTATTTGACGTTCAAAAAATGAAGCTTGTAACTTCTTATTTTGAATAAAATTATTTGACTTTGACTTTGACTTTGACTTTAACATGTCAAATACGAACCGCTAAATATCTAATGATGAGCCAGGTTTTCCCGTCCCTAGCCATCTTTTTCCCAGAATGTGGTGGTTCCTATGACGTACAGCCGTGCCACTACATTGGCAAAAAGGAACGAGGGTAATATCAATCGTCTTTATATCCTCCCACCATAGATTATGATTTCTTACAATATATGAAAATTCATAGCATGAACTTGATATCTTTGCCAGAACTACCAGGATAACGGGAATATATCCTATAATTTACTAGCTATTTATAAACTTATTTTTTACTTTAGGAACATCATATTATATTTTTAAGCGAAAAGACGTATACACATTGTTACTAGTTATAAAGCCCTATCTTAAGATATATTTTTCTATTGCCTTATTTACTTGTAAACTATTTACTTTTTTATTTAATTCAGCGATATAGATAAAAAAATGTTTGTACACCTTCCCATTTAGTAGGTCTTTAGGTTATTTAAATTTTCAAATACGTACGTTTAAGTGAAAGTATAGGTACTTCACAATGTATACGTCGATAATACAATGGTTTTATTACTTGATAAGCACAATCAAATTTATAATTATTTTACTTGTCCTCTTTTTGTAAGACAACTCAGGCGGAGGGCGAAGAACTGGATCTTTTAATACTAATTTCTATCTGCCTACCGTATTAGGCGAAAAAAATATGTATGATTTGTCAAGGTTATAATATTTAATTCATGTTAAGTTGACACTCCTGTTGCAGTTTCTAGTTTCACGCTGCATCCTGCATATAGCGGGGTAAGCAGAAGGAACCTGAGAACCTAGTGTTACGACACTCCGTTCCCCGGTGTTAAGATGCAAAAAAAAAGAATTATATAGAATAAACACCAATATATAATAGTATATACATATATACAAAACATACAATACCTAACAAAAACTTTGTACCGTTTTTACAAAAAAATGTGTGAACGGAGGAGTATGAAATTTAGTATTATTAAAAATTTATATGGAGAAGAAGTGGAGAATGCCAATATTTTTCATAATAATGTATTAGATACAAAATTAATAAAATAAATATGATATACACCACCGTTTGACATACACATTAAAATTACATATATGTTACTGATTATACATCAGCGGGGCCTCTAGTACTAATAATAATAACATTTAAGGCATATGTAAAGATAAGTGTTTGAATGGATAAATAATTAAAAAGCGAAATAATATTACCGTTAGGATTATAATTTCTGTTCAGGTTTTAACAATAACCATTAAATTATAAATCAAGATCTTTTAATTATCAAAACTAGTAACAAATGCGTCATTAATAATATAGAAACAAGTATAACGAAGCTATAAAGCGCTATTTACATATACCACATCTTGTATTTTATAAACTTTTCTTAAGAACTGAATTAAATTATTTCTCACATTAATAATAATTCGAGTGACGTCATTTTGCGTTAGATTAGACTGTAGGTGGTCTTTGGATCAACTCAAAACGTAATATTATCAATCCCAAGTAATTATCGAACCTACAACCAATCGAGTAACAACCAGATATTCAACCACTGCGCCACAACGACCTCAATGGAATGGCTTTTAATGTAAACAATGATATAAAATTCTATACTTTAGAGATAAATATTTCTTTATTTCATGATAATATTAAATTATATACAAGCCTGTTTAAAATATACACCTGTTGTTTGATTTCTAGTTCATTGTTATATTATCTTATCAGATTTTAATAAGATTAAGATAATTTTTTCCTCATTCTATTTTAAATTATTACCATACATTAAACATAGAACCAGTATGTATAAATGTGTATATCTAATGAGTGCAGGTTTCATAATAGTCAAATATATTTGATTTTATTCTGACTTTTTAGAGAGTATCTAGTGTCAAAACATTCCTCTCTCTATATTCCACTTAAAATCGATACATCGTGTGTTGAGCGGCGGAACTCAACGCAGCGGTTTGTCTTATCAAAGCAGAGAAATTAAATTAATTTAAATATAATTATTCTTCCAAGAAACGCTTGAAATTAATCACGTTTATAACCGTGAAGTTGCAAAAACATACCATTAAACGTAATTTTTTAATATTTTAAATTTGTGATTAACATTTCATTTAAAAAATTGAACAAAATATAATTTGAACTGAAAGCGCCTTGTAAAATCCATTCAAGCGCACTAACCGTGTCTAAAATTTTTATGTAATTTTTTGTTTTTATCACCTGACTAGAATAGCAATAAATAATAAATATACTGTAGCATCTTTAGTTGTTTGTTTATTTGCTAAGATTTTCCACTAATAAAATTGTTAAGCTGTATACATATATATCGAGATTAGTAAAAGTAACAAACAAGGTCGCTCTTTATTGTTTTATGGGAGCACACTGTGATGCAATCTTCCTATCTATGCAATCTTCCACCTTGTTCCAAGCGATTAGTAAGCTTTAACAATATACTTTCTTAAAAATATTTTTTTATTATTTTTATTTAAGTCGAGAATAACTTAACGACAATGAAATGAAAATTAATAAAATATATTTTAAATAATATTCAAATTTGGTATGTAAATTTAATTAATTTCGTCTTTGTAGATAAAAATGAATATTGATAGATAAGAACGCCGGCCGTGGCGCAGAGGCACAAGCGTGCGACTGTAAATGTGACAGGTTGTGGGTTCCATACCCACTCCAGGAAATGGAAATTTTCATTTCCTGGGTTTAGTTGTTAAAGTTAAGGTAAAGCGCGGCGTTGAGTTCCGCCACTCAGCACGCAATGTCTCAGTTTGGCGGAAAGTGGAGAACGGAGTGTCTTAACACTAGGTCCCCTCTGCCTACCCTGCTATATGCGGGATACAGCGTGAAGCTATGTATGTATGTAGATAAGAATAAAGTTTTTTTCTAACATTTTTAAAATGTTATTCACTAACATTTAGTATAAGAAAAATATTTCCGGAAAATAAAAAAATTAAACGTGGATTAAGATGAGTGGATAAGAAGGATTTCAACCTACGATTCTTGGAATCCGTACATGCGCTCTTGCCAGTTATTTCGTTATCATTTAGTTGTGGTGGTGGTTAACTGAAGACAGTACTAGATTTTTCAGTTCAAGGCTTAACATAATATCCTTAAGCTTACGTTGTCTGTATTAAAAGAAAATATTCACTTTCCGAATTTATTTTCCTTCCTTATAAACTTTATATTATCATGATATTCCATTATATTAATGTATTTTTCATAATAATTACATATTTATAATAATTAGTTTATATTATATCATACCTTAGGTTAGTAGGGAAAAGTTCTACAGAATACGCAGTTAGAGGTCCGATACCAAGAGCAGTTATTTGTAGAGCCGACATTGACACTCCTGCGACTATTCTGCAAAAATAAACAATAAACATTATGACCTAGGTCGAAATTCTTATACTCTTGTTAAAATTTATAATTGTTGTTGGTATCTCTGTGAAGAGGTTTTCACATTTTTTGGTACCTAAAGATTATTTATGAGAAGTTTTGCCATAAGTATTATATACTCGTATTATAAAATAAGTGTCGTTAAAATTTTCGTTTACACGTTTTCTAGAAGTGTTACTCCAAGCTTACGAATAACTTAAAAAAGCATGTAAGAATTTCGACGTAGCTAAAACGCCTGGACGGTTTCCAAGAGGCTCCAGTTTCATTTATATTACCAGTATTATAAATTACATAAATATTTTTCACGTCCTGACGTCACGTCACAACGTCACACATTAAACCTTTTAATTTTTATTTACAAATTAACTATTAATTACCTATTAGCAGTCGACGCAGAAACAAGGCAGGTCACTCCAATGAGAGCAAACATGGCTATCAATAAATTCTTTTTGCTAACTGGACTGAGGCTGAGAAGCATCACCAAGGTCGTATAGATAAGGGAGGCGACGATGGTGATCTGGAAGGTTCTATGGGATATGCTGTCTACACACGTTGTTGATTCGGTCTGCAAAAAATATATATGTTAATAAAAAACAACGCCTACCCACATGACAAGGTTGGCTAGTAAAGAATGCTTTTGAAAGTTAAGTCTGCCTTTGTCTATATTTGTTTTTTGATTTGTGTACTTTTTCATTTCTGCATTTTTGTTAAGCTCGCCAAAAACTAGACAAGCTACGTTTATTGCCACTTGTTGTTTTGTGTCATTGCTTGCTACATAAAGCTACGCTGTGTAAAAACATGCCAGAGAAAATAAAATATACACTACTAGCAGGAAAATAACATTGCTAATAGGATATCTTATTAGTTTCACAGTTAATATATTTAAGATTAATTAAAGATATTTGCGAGTTATATTGATTATGGATATTCTTTGAGGCCACTATGGCGTAAAGAAACAGCATCCAACTGTAAGCCAGATTGGTTGTGGGCTCGATCCTCACTGGGGGAAATGATTATGCTTAATTTAAAATTTTATTTCTGCAATTTGGTAAGACAAGCCGTGGTGTTGAATTCCGCCACTCAGACAAGGTCTCAATTTCAGGCAGAAAGTGTCTGTCTTGACATTAGGTAATGTTTACCCCGCTATGTGGTAAAAACCAGAGCGGGAAAATAAAAAGGAATACATTTATTCTCCGCAAATAGTGATAGTGATCACTATACCATACGTACTTGGTTTTCAGGCTGATTCATCAGCTCACAAATTGTGACCGGCTCGTCTGGTGACATCATCACTTTATTGATCGTGTTGGGGGCGAATAAGAACAAGCCGTTTAATCTGAAAGTAATTAACAATATTTTATCAAAATTATTTTTGTTTCTAGTATCGTTTTTAGTCCAGAATAACTACATATTACATTAGTATGACGGACTAAGTGTTGAACATAAAATATATATAAATAGAAAAAAACTATATTGTATACCAAAGAGTACCAATGGGATTTCAACTCATAACCATCATGATAAATTTCTAAAATGAAAAATTTTCAACTATTTATTGTAAATATGCAATTAATATAATATCATACAAATGATTGTTAACAAATGTATAACTAATAGTAATCTAATAGAATATGTATGTCTACGATACACATGGTCTATTAAATTAGTTATTAAACCAATTATGTCGTTTGCTTACAATGTAATATTATTCAGTAATAAATAATATTATTTAAATAATATATATTTTTATGATTTTTTTAAAAATAAATCTTGTTAATCAAAAATACAAAAATAAAATCTAATATTACACCTAAAATTATCTAAACCATATTCCTTATTTTATTAATATAAGCAAACAAACTAATTGGGTATCTTTATTTAAATAAGAAAAATGTAAACTTCAACACTAATTGAGTTCTTTAATGTATCGATTTTAATTTCTTTTTATTTTTATATCTTTAGGTACAGTATATATCGTAATAACGAAATATATTTATAATGCAGGAGATTTTCACCTTTTACTTCGCTATCTGTGGGATTCTAAAATGGCGGAACCCAATGCCGCGGTTGTCTAGAAACGTCTATGAATATAAATTTATACTAGGCAGTAAATAAATCGTTTTTTTTTTCCAGGGTAGGCAATCCTAAGTTTCAACTGCAACTTATTTTTTATATTATTTAAATATTGTTTTACCTAGAAATCTTTGATTTGTTTGCTTTTTTTTATTTAGTTTTTTATTTATATATTACAATATGCAAGTGGATTTATCGATATGAATAATTTATGTATATAATATACGTAGTAAATGATGAAATATACGCGGTTATGTCTGTAGATTATCGGCAGATAATAGTAAAAAAATATTAGCATTTTTGCGTATCATTGAATTTAGTTCCTATAGTTATTTTTTATGTGATAGAGAAGGTGAAGGTGTACTGTATATATAAGTGTATATGAGTGTGTGCGTGTGTGGTGAATGGACAGAAAATAAATTTCAATTACGTTGTCATTAAAACGACATCAATTGTCATGGACTGTCATAGTTTTTTTTTTATTTTTTTTTTATTTCAGGTAGTGGTGTGAGCGCCTCTTTTTACCACTGTAAAAATAGGTTTTTCATAGAACAATCTATTTCGATTTTTTATAATTTTTAATTCCACCCACAATGTTTAAAAAACAGAAACTTGTATAACGTATATGCTTTAATATATACTATCCCCGTTGACGCGTTAACAACGCGTTGTCTTTAGTAATGTATATGTCACTTTGTATTAACATGGATATCAATGGTAGTATGTGTTATTTTATTAATTTAATATACTTTTTATGCATTATTTAAAAAAAATGTTAGCATTCTCTATATAAACTATAAGAGTGCCAAATTTCATGCTCTTTTGCCCGTAATTTTCGTAAAAAGACGTCCAAAGTTTTTGTTTCACCAATTAATGTATGTATAGATATAGTAGTTGGCCAGTAATAATATTACAAATAACTGTAAAAATAATAGATAAATGTTAAGTAGAGGACATGAATGTAGATATAAAAAGGTGTTAGTGATTGCAACTTGCAAAACTGTAATTTATTTTGAATTTATTGGTACCTATATAACAAATACTGTTTGATGTTGGTATTTTCAACAAGTTTTTTGCTACAACATGAGTTTCATACTATTAGTGCTTATATTACTTGAGAGATAGTGTTAGTAGATATCATAAACATAATCGTAAACATTAATTTAAAGAGATATCTATTTAGTCTAGAAAATGTTAATATCTTCAAGAAATAACTGTATATTAAGGTTTTTTGTATAGTTTAGCAAGTTTTAGATTTATGAACGATATTTAAATATTAATAATCTTATTTTTTTGTAACGATATAGCGATATAGATGCTGAAGACCTCACGTCGTGCTATTGACCTGGTAGATAAGCCTTATTTGTTTTTTTAGCGCTATATCTCGCATTTAGCAGGGTAGGCAGAGAGAACCTGAGAAACTAGTGTTAAGACAATCCGTTCCCCACTTTTCCGTCGAATTGAGGCATTGTGTGCTGAGTGGCGGAACTCAACGCCGCTACAACACCTGCTTTGCCTTGTTACCTAACGCAGGAAAATGAAAATAGTAAACTTTTTCATTCCCGGAGTTGGAATCGAACCCACAACCTGTCGCGTTAACAGTCGCACGCTTGTGCCTCTGCGCCACAACAGGCGCAAAAATGTTATTTGATAAGCATTACAGTGTCTAATAATCTTGTAATTAAAAATATTGGTAAATATGACATTCCACCAGCACATGTCATTAACGTTTCGGATGATTAATACGATAAAAAATAACTTTGTACCTGTTTTTACTGAAATTATAAGTAAGAAGGTTGACACAGTTAAAGTTTATATGAAGATGAGTGCAAAAAGATAATATTTTTTTTTATAATGCATAAAGAAACATTAAAGGAACAAAATAAATATTACACACACTATACGTTGCTAAAAATGCATTTTTTTTACTTCAACGGCTCTACTATTCATAATTAAAGTGTAAATGTATAAGTGTATACTTACAAAGAAAACAAGCCGAACATCAAAAATCCTATTAACGCAAGCCATTTTAAATGAGGAGGTCTGAGGAGGGCAAAAGTCGAACCTCTTCTAAGTTTTCCACCTAAAGTAGAATTTCCTTCTTCAATAGGTTTCTCGCCATCTTCTTGACAAATCTTTAATGCCGTCACCTGAAATATTTTATGTGCGTCAATTATAAGCGATTTCAGATAAAATAAATTGAAATAAATTAGAGTCGTCTAAAAAATAATTTGGCTTTTTTAGTACAGTCCCTAACAAATTTCTTAATATGGAAACACTACTTAGTTACCTTAAAATCTATAATAAAAAAAATATATTCAGTATTGAGTGAGACCATCGTAGTGTATTGAGATTGCTCTAACTGTAAAACGAAAAGTTTTTGGTTCGATACCCACTCGGTGGAATGATTATATCGAACCTTTACAATTATAGTGACCTATTTAAGAAATGTTACTTTTTGTCAAACGTTAATATACATTTCTACATTTAAGTTTTTTGAAAAGAAATTATTGTTTTTTAAATTATATTTTAATATATATTTTTGTTTTAATCAAAGCCGATAAAGATCATTGTGTTAAGTCATTTCGTGGCACAAAATTGAATTCATGGTTTTTTTATGATTTTTTATCATTTAATCACTCTGGTAACAAAGTGCGGCGTTGAGTTCCGCCTTTACAACACGCTATTCGATTTCGGACAGAATGTAGAGATAACCTTTCTATTAATGCAACAATAATTTCTATGTATTTATTTATTTAGCTTCACGCTTTATCTCTAGCAGAATAGCCAGAGAGAACATAGCGCCAAACGCTACAGTAACTGCATACTTTGTTCAACTTGTCCTCAGTCATTAACCTCTACATACATGCCCTCCGGGGGGTCCCCAGTGGGGGTCGGAGCTACAAATAATTGTTATACATAAATTATATTAAAAAATATAAATTGAATAACTACACTGTTTAATTTTGAATTACCGAACGTAATACCCTATGTATTAAATAAATATCAAATAATATCATTCATATAGGTGAGATAAAGTCATCACGGAACTGCGCCTGAGTTTAAATGCTAATAGTTATGAGGATGAATGATTATATTTAAAATATTTGCATATTTCCGCTCTGGTAGCATAAACTAAGTCTTGGACTTCCGTCATTTGACACGCAATGTCTTGAATTTGGGTACAAAACGGCGAACGGAATGTCTTGACACTAGGTTCTCTCAGACTATTCTGCAGTGCGAGATAAAGAGTAAAACTGCCATTATCACCACGAAAACCTTCAAAATTACGACATTAAATAGATTTCAGTCCTACGAATTCTTTCTTATAATCCAAATTAAATTTGCTACACTTATAGTTTATATAGCGTAGGAGTACACAACGATATTATGCTTTTAAAACAATGTATAAAAAATATATTAAATTAATAAAATAAATGTTACACACACTACCACGGTTTGATATCCACGTTTATATAAAGTGACATATGTATAGGTTAGGCAACGCGTTGTTAACGCGTCAAAGAGGACACTAGTAATAATAAATAGCAATACTCACACAATATTCTTCTTTCGGACACCCAGTATTCACAGAGTAAATATGCCTTAACACTTCTAAGGCTTTTTGAGGTTTGTTCTTTGCCATCAAGAACTTCGGACTTTCTTTAGCTTGTGTCAGCCATAATGCAGTAAGTATGAGAGGAGCTGCGTATACAACTGTTAATATACGCCAAGGATGGATCCCCATGACAGTGTTCCAGTCGTACGAGAGCACTCCCCACGCGAAAACTAAATATTTTTTATACTATTAATGCTATTTAATAATAATTGTTAAAGGATTATATATTTTTGTGGAATCTATTTATTATCTTCATGGTTATTCGGTAACTTGTAGAATAGACTAAGATAAGCTAATCTAATACACCCATGTTTTAGGTGGCAGAATCTAACTTTACACAATTGACAATTAAAAATAATAATAATATTATAATATTAAATATAAACTAAATGCACATAACAATAAAAATCACAAATCACAAAAGACGAAATAAGGTGGGTATATTGTAAGAGTAATCGAAATCAGGTTGGTCTCTTGAGTGAAGGATAAAGAAATGAAGAAGGATCAGATAAGGAGTGTAGCAGAAATTATATAATTATAGGCACGAAAAACAAATAACTAATTTCAGTGGTAATTTGAGAAGGCCTTTGCCAAAACAGGGCAGACCTAGTAAATTGTAGATGTTGGTATATAAATATACTTAAAAAACTAGTTATAATTGTTAAATTGTCTGAAATAAAGGCCTTCATTATTATTAAAAATCAAGAATACTCACTTGGGCAAAGAGAAGAGAAGAGCATAAGCAAACCATTACATATCAAAAGAGCCAGGTCTCTACGTTTCTGCGGCATCAACTCCCCAGCGTACGCAAAACCAAGAGAGGATGGACAGGATAAGCTGAAAATTATAGGTATTTTTTTGTTAGAAGTATTTTTTTTCATTCCAGAGGTTTTTTAAAATGTTTTTACTTATGTAATGACTAGTAAAACATTGTAAATTCTTTTATTTAAAAGTACATGATACGGTTTTTGTATGTCTGATACAAAAGTATTTGTTTGAATATATAATTCAAAAGTCTTTATTGTTTATTATTTCAGTAAATAAATAGAGGGATTTATGTATTGTATTGTAGGTGTCACCACTCTAGGGAATGTTTGTGTTTAATTATTTTTAATTTACTACTCTGGTAAGAAAGGCGCTGCATTGGGCTCCGCTACTCGACAGGCCATGTCTCGAAATTGGACGATAATAGGAATACGCAGTGAATTCACATCTCTGTCAAAAATATATATAATACTTTTTAATTTTTTCGGACGTAAATAAAATAAGCAGAGACAGTATATCCCCTACCCTTCTTCATTTTCAATTTGTTACAGGGTCGCAGAATGAATAGCGGGAACTAAAGTGATTTTCAAGCAAAGCTTAGCTAGGTTAGAAAATATCTCGAAGTGTCCTCGAGGTCTATTTAAAACAATTTCAAGCACATACACTTCTATACTTACAAAAGTGATCCAGCAAATTTGCACAAAGCAAAACTAAGAAGATTAGGCGTGAAAGCAGCTATCAAGCCGATGATTCCGGAAACGGCCGTGGAGAAAATCAGCACTGGCTTCCTACCGAGATTATCTGCTGCTCGACCCCAGAACGGTGCTGTTATTATAACTCCTAAAAATAAGCACAAAGCAATAAAATAAATTTAGTATCAATAGTTTAAAAGTAAAGTTTATAGCAAACGATATTTTATTTTATATTTTTATTTAGTAAAATTAAAAAATAATAAAAAAGAACAAAGATTTTCTTTATTTATTTATTTATTACACAAATACTAGTCATCGTGGCGCAAAGGAAAGCCGTCTAACTATAAATATTATGGTTAGGATCTCGATCCCTACTCGGGAAAATGTTCAAATTAAAAATATTCCCATATCCTTGCTCTTGTAAGAGAAATAAGTTTCGCCATTCAAAAACCCTGTAAATGTCTCGATTTACAACAAAAACTGAAGATCAAAAAAGAAATGCGTATAATAATATGTCCTTCTTTTATTTAGTTTTGTATTCAATAATGAATATTTCATTACCTATATTGGGTATAGACGTTATAACACCCATTAAATTGTCAGAAAGTTCGAGGTCACAAGCAGCAACTGGGAGTATGAAGGAACATCCAATCATTTCCAATACTGAAGCACCTAATATAGTCACCATCAGCGCGCAGTGAAATATTTGATATCTGCCAGCCCCTGAAATAATAATATATCAACTTTAATGAAATAAGAAATTGCTTTTAAATTTTTATGTTAATATTTCAAATGTAATAATTGACGGACAGACGTTTCTTAGTCTATCACGCAAAACCACTAAAGTATAAGTTAACCATTAAATTATAATAGATTATAAAACGCATGATTTTGAAATATCTAAAAAAATGTTATTGCAAGGCATTGCAAGGCATTTGCGCTAAAAATATGTGCCATATTCAATTTGATCATGAAGTTTTTTCGTAGCGCAATTGGTTAATTTCTTTTTTATATTGTTAAATATGCAGAGTGAAGAAACTCTGTAGCATTCTATGGATTCGCCAAGTGCTTGAGTGTCGGGCTCATGGCGTTGCAAGGAAAGGAGCTCGGAACAATGTTAACCGAACCAAGTGGGCCTAAAAACGCTCACCTCACCTGTCTGAACCTCTTCCTGTCGCTACATAGATTTTACGTACGTAAATAAGGAGTAAGTGAAAGAAAATTACCACTTATATCTAGCGCGCTTTCTAAATCAACTTCCATATCCTTTGATTTGCTAACAATGACTTTACTCAGCGTCAGTTCGTCTTTTTCAGTCTTCATTCTGAAAATAATAACAATACTATAGAATAAACTTTTAAAGTCATGAGACATCGCCTGGTTGTGGGTTCGATTCTTATTGGGGGAAATTATTATATTTAAATAATTTTATTTTCTCTTCTATTAAGATAAAATGTGGCGTTGAGTTTCGCGATATGCAAAGTCCCGAATTTGGGTGAAAAGTGGAGAACGGAGTGTTTTAACACTAGTTTCTTTCTGACTACCCTGCTATGCAGGAAATAGCGTGGATAATAAGTAAAACTGGTCCGCTCTGAATCGATCCCGTTACGTTTATATAATAAATAATAATTATCTATCAACAGTATTACGTTATAATAATTAAATTGGATATATTAGTATTAATAAAGTGTATCGTGTAACGTGGAAAGGTTGAGGGCACTCGGCGAACAATGTTATAACTATTAGACAATATTTATTAATTATTAACTCTTAATTTCACTTGCCATATGGATATAGATTTTCTTATAAAAATTATTTTTTATAATATGTAGTAATCAAGTAATCTAATAACAGTAATCCAAATGTTCTGAGTTCACACATTTTCCCGCATGTTATCTATGTGGTCTGGGTTACTGACATGTCTCTGTTCTCTCTAGTTCTCCACATTCTGCCCGAAATCGAAATATAGCGTGTTGGGTTGCGAAACTCAACGCCGTGCTTTATCTTTCCAGAACGGTAAAATTAACATAATTTTAATATAATCGTTCCCTGAATGGTAATCAATTACTATTCAGGGGACGAAGAGTGTGTTCGTGTTCTTCGTGTTCACTGTCGAAAGATGCCTTGCGCTGTGCCTCAATGGCTTCAAAAGAAAGATACGAAATATAAGTAAACAAGACCCACAGAAAAATAATACACCACATTCATTCGTATTCGTTAATAATAAGAAAAAAAATCTATTAGGCATATATAAAATAAATTGCGACTCACCATAAATTATATGTATATATATTTAAAGAAACTATGTTTTGAAATTATTTTTTTAATAATTATCAAATAAACGTATTATTGATAAATCTGTCCAAGTTTTTGAGACTGGTATTTTCTAGCCACAAGCTAAAAGTGGTAAGAGTAATACATTCGCTACATATAACGTTAATAAATAAATAAATACTTTACTAAGTGTATAACTTCTGCAAACATCCTTTTGGAAAATTCAAATGACTCGGTCTTTCAGTAGAGAAGGTCACACGACGTATTAGATAAATAACAAATTAGTATAAAAAACGGAACTAAAAGGAGATTTAAAATTATTTTCTTGTTATCTTGGTTGATATTTTGCAAATTGGACGATAAGAAACGGATCGCAATAACGTTGAAAGATTTTCTTACAATGACAGATTACAGGTGAAGCTAACGTGTGATAAAAATGCGCTTTACCTTTGCCTTTTTTTGTTATTTTCCAGGATCTGTCACTTGCGGGGTGAAAAGGAAAATCCATTCTATATTATATTTCATCCATTGAAAGACTGCGTAAAATAAAGACGTAAAGGGACATAGCGTAATTTATTTCTGCTTTTTTTTTTAAATTTAATAACAAAATTATTCTGTTCTTGATTCTAAGCCAATTATGATGACAATCAGAACATGTTGAACTATAGAAGATAACTTCATATAAACTTAATATAAAAAAATATTTGAAAAGAACAACTAATAAATTGTCTTTCTCTACTTAGCCAGTGGTAATTCCTATAGGATTGACAATACTAACATTTTTATGGAAAATCTCTTACAATTTAAAAAGAGAAGATCATAATGACTAGACATTACCTTTCTCTACCCCAATAAAATATCGGAAATGTGTAAAAACTTTACATTAAGGAAGCGTGATCTGTGTTTTAGATGTTTATAATTGTATCTGAAGTGAAAAATCTACATTACCTTGTCGTATTTATTTCTGAACACTTCACTAAATAGTGTTGTAAATAATTTATTTTCTTCCTCCCACGATACATAATAAATATATTTTATCAATATTTTAAGAATCAACAACTACTTTATGACACTTTAATTCTGATGTTAAACTTTAACCAAGCGGAACTAATTTGAAAATATCATATCTACAATAATAATAACTAGACCATTAAGTTATTTACACGCTTGTTAACACTTTCTGTGTACTTCTGTAATTTATGAAAGACAAAGTGATTAGGTTGATAGGATCGATGATAAACGTTTTTTTTATGCGAAGGAAATATTTGTAGAACGTATCACCAAACTTAATTGAAAGTACTAAATATTGAGCAAATAAAAACATTATGTGCAGCATCAATATTTATTCTAGCCTCAATGTAGTAGTAGTGTGTAATAAAAATTAAATACTAGTACCGCTTTCTATTATTTCATAATGAATAATCTTTTATAAATATATTTTCTTACATATAATATTTTTATTCGTTGTTAACTGTTCTGTTACTTATTGAGTGACTGAGCCGAAAAAAACTGGTTGAAGAAAATTTTAAATAAGAATATTTTGATTTTGATTTCGAAAAACGATTTCCGAAATTCTCATGGGAACAGAAAAGAAAACAGGATTTCACGTATTACAGTAGAACTACGGAAGGAAAAAATGGAAAGACGAAAAATAGTATTGCTATACTATCTAGGCGTATGTGTATATGGCTATATATGGCTATACAAACGAAGTGGCGAGTTACTACTTGAATTGCATATGGCGGAAACCAGTCACCTTTTCTGTAGTATTCAGGAGTAAAATCTAATACATATGTCATCAGAATCAAAATATTGGTTTATCCGTCCGTTTTTTTTATTCGTCATTCGTCTTAGGAACGCAGATGTCTTTTAAAATTATGAAATTTTATAATTATCATTCATTTACATTAAACATCGAAATAAGCGAAGAATACAAAGAGCTTAAAGAAGTTTTCCTTGTCGTATTTAAACCTAATATGCTAATGCTTGGACAATGCAACACTATGCCACAACAACGTCATATATGTTCAAACTAAAGTATATAATATAGTGATTTCAAAGATTTTTCGAAAACCCCATAAAGCTTTTAAGTTTAAAACATTTTATTAAATATATCACTTACCTTAATACATGGAGTTTTTGTTTCAATCGTAGAACTTTTTTCTTTTTTTAAATAAGACAAAAATCTATAGTGAAGTAAAATGTAAAATAAACAAACGAAGTAAACAATAAGTACTATAACGACCACTCTCTACACGTCTCTAACTTTATCTGTACATTGCTCTTCACTGTCCATTATCACTTCCACATTTGTAATAATAAACTAAGAAAGGTTAAGATGCAATATCGGGGAAGCAAGTTTTTATTGATGGTCAAGGCATGTTTTAGATAGCCTTCGGGCACTGGGGCGGAGGTTATGCATTCAATTTAGTATGGTAAAACTGTTCAATAAGTATTTATATAAGAACAAGACTTGAAGCTAGATTATATTTTTTTTTATAAGCAAATATTTATAAAATTCCCATTTATCCAACTATTATAGTATTTTTATACGGCAGCGAATGATCTCAACGAAGTTAGGACGCTCCACGTCCCGGAAATAAAGGTGCTAAATATCCAGACATATCCAGATAAGATATCTAGAAAAGCAAGAACATCGCCTGAAATGGTGTGGGCATATAAATCTACGGTTTAAGAACTGAGTATTCTGAATATACGAACCATTATCCTTAAGTAATAAGTACCCAAAGTTTGTGTAGCAGTTCTAAGTATGTGTTTGTGTACTAGTATTGGGGCGTCCTTGAGTACCCTGAGTATACTTATATGTTATTTATATAACCAATTTTTGCTTCATTCATTTCATAATAAAACTTACCGTTTGTTTTAAAATTTCCACTGCGGAATTGATCCTCATTAATTCCACTTCTTATATTATGGTTTATCTGTACATTGCTCTTACGATACATGTATCATTATAAAAATAGAAATATCCTATAGTAACATTCCAATGTAAATTCGATAATCATTTAATACTTTACGCAAAAAATAATATTTTGAGTATTGATATGATAACAGATTAAAATTAAAATGTTCTCAATGTGTATATTTAAAATATATCTTATCTTAAATTACTTGTTTATATTTTATTTTACTAATATATATCATAAATTATTATTAATAAATACATTTTTTTTATTTTTATTTTATTTTTTTACATTTATTTCAAATCGGATGAGTAATTTTTCAGTTATTCGTAATAGTTGTACTTTTAACAGTATTTTATTTAAAGTCGCTTTTGCTTTTCTTTTAATTTTAATTATATCCGATGTTTTTTTTTACTTACCACTCACATTTCACTGGGATAGGTAAAGGGAAGCTAGCTCTTAACTACGCTGTTCTCCATTTTCCACCTATTTTAGACATATTATTCCTCATTGCACTTGCATTGCATTGTGGGTGCCCAACGACGCTCTATCTTACTAAGTTTGTTAAGTAAACATAATTATACACAATTATCCCCTGGATAGGAATCAATCTAGCAAGCATTGCGGGACTAAAAATACATTATGTAAAGCTGGATTTTGGAACACTTGGAAGAACAAATATATATATTCAGATTTTAATCTATACCATGTCTTGTTGAGTACGTAAGAAAATATCCCATAGAGCTATTTTTATGAATCAATAAAATAAAAATGTTTTAATTATGAACTAGTTGCCGCCTGCAACTACATCTGCGCATTCCCTACGTCTCGTACCCAATTTCTTTACCATTTATCACAAGGTTGTCCTCAGATGGATGTCAAAAGTTTATCGTCTTTACGACATGAAGAATACCTTCACGCAACCCAACTTTATTATTAATATGATATAAAAATATCTCATGCTGAACAATATTGTTAAGACGCACTTCCATGTGTAGTAGGGTTTTATATGAGATATTTCTAAGTTCAACTTTTTTATTCAGGCGTCGTTTTCTTGCCTATTACAGAAAATCATACTGAACACGTCCTGCTAAGGTAATATATTAGATGTTCCAGACCTTTAATTTGCATATGTCAACGAATACTGCCCGTCATGCTCAGGAAATTTAGGTAACGCAACATGACCTCATTTCTCATATTTAAGATGTCCATTATAGTTCTACTCCAAGTGTACTCCAAAATAAACTATGACGTATGAGTCTTTCAGGCTTGATAGGAAATAAAAACAAAGGCATTCAGTAATTCTAGAGATTGATATGTACATACAAACTAAAATTTTAAAATTCATATTTTATCATTAGGTTTTCATCTCCCTAGAATATTTCTTTTCGTCCTAGGTGATTATTTACCGTTATTATAGTTATTTTATTTATTTTTTACATTATAATTCATTTGAATGTTTAACTTAATCCAAACCAATATATATTTTAAAACATTTGAATTTTTAACATGAGTTATCTAAAAAAATGTTATTTGATAACTCTTGTTAAACTAATTTTCAATAAAAGAATATATACAATTTTACCGTATTAAAAAGATCGAAGAACGATAGCAAATAAATATAAATAACCTTATTCGGGAGTACGATACAGGCATAGTTACAATAATTAGCATACACCTAAAAATGGATAGTAACGGTAACAGGTATTACTATTCGAATCTAAAAAATAACTTAAATACTACTTTGTAATATATTTGTTTAACATAACTGTCACTTTACTAGTATACCTAATTTGTAGATAACATGAAGTTTACATGTATACATGCAATTAATTATTATTATCATTACAACGAACTGTACAATACTGACAACTGTATGGTAGAACAAATATAATTTTACGAAAAAACGCACTTAGGGTTTAAGAAAGTACTATAAAAGTAGTTTAAATTACAATAAAATCATTTATTTATTGGAAATATTTTATTTGTTTTGAATAGCTACGATCGACAACATGTAATTATAGCGCCGTCATATTAAATTTATGACTGAAATATATAATATTCATTCTGTATAATACTCCTTTAACTATATTTAACGAAAAAACTTTCCTGATTTTATTTTTATTGTATTAGTACTTGATGCGAAAAAGACTCGTTGCTCTTGCAATGTTTATGTCGCTTTATACAAAAATGTATGTAGAAATATTGCTTTCTACACTTTTTCTCCGTGTAAATTTTAGGCATTTCGTACTCATTCGTCACAATTTTCGTAAAATGTAACCCAACTAAAGAAAATATTGAAATTTAAACCTTTGGTAAGTCAAAAAGCGGCGGAAATTTCCGCCTCCCAACACACAACGTCTTGAATTCAGATGGAAAACGGAGTACAGAGTGTTTTGACAGAGTGTTTTCTCTTTGTCTACCCTGCTATGCGGGAAAAAATGTGAAGATCATTTTCTGTATTGTTTTAGTTAAATTTAATAGGGAAATAATTGTTTTTATATATTATAGTATATGGCCTCTACTCTTTTTTTTATTGGTACTCTTTCACATTATTATGATTTTTTAAATTAATTATAGATTTCAGACTTTCCGACAAAAGATGCTAAATTAGTAATAAATTAATATTTAATATTTTTTATTTTATGCATCTTCCGCAGGTTTAAACACACGTTGAGCGAAATTACAGATATCTCCTTTTTTTTCTTTTCTTTTGTTTTTTTTTTTAATATTCAACCTGAAGAATATAAGCATTTTTAAAATTATCTAATATTAAGTTTATAAATGTCGTTAGAATCATTGTACTCCAAACATATTGAAAACAGTCACATTCCTTTTTACATTCGTTTGATCGTTCGTTTTGAGTAAATTTGATGCGAATATCTGCCCTATTGGGGACTCGGGTGGGTTATGTGGGACTCCAGATCGACAGAAGTGGCTCCTCGAACGCCTCTAACCGAGGCCGCTGGAACGCTCCAGCCTTTCTTGGAAACTGGTGGCATATGTGGAACACTTTACAATAACGCTTCAACATATCTGTTGGTTGGTAATAATTTAGTACATATGTTAAATGGTATTTTAGAGAACACAGTAATGAAAGTTTACGAAAGTTAGGGTTGGCGCTTATGAAAATGATGAGCTTGGCTTGAAGATTTATTCAAAGTAATATAAGTAAAATATTTAAAAAAAAAAATCTTGTTTACATTGATTTCTGTTATGTAACACGAAATTTAGATACTACGAATCCAAAAAGATGTAATTTGTCTATGTCACAAAGTGTCTATGTCAAAAGACCGGAAATGTACAAAATATTTAAAGCATTGAGCGTGTACGTACGCATAAGAGTATATATGTATATAGATATATATATATTTATATACTTACGCATATGCATACATATTAAAAACAAAACGTAATAAACAATAAACAAGTGTGATTACAACCGCTATCTCGACCCCCCAACGATTTAATTCATATCCAAACAAAATATGCAAACGGCGATAGCAAACCTGCCTTATCTATTACCTGTACAGAGTACAGTGTAGGCTCACGGAAGATTTATTTATGTTTACACGTTTATGTCACAAATTCTTGGAAATTGACAATTAAAGAAATATTATATGTTTTATAAGATAAAGAAAACGTTTCATTATATCTCATTGACATTCCGCTCGACATTGCAAAAAAAGAAATGATTATTTTAAAAAGTTACTTTTTTTAAATAATCATTTCTTTTTCACCAAGCAGGGATCGAATTCACTACCATCGCTAAAGTTAATTTTCCTAATGATAATGAAATTCACTATGGTGTCAATATATAACTATACATACATAGCTTCACGCTGTATCCCGCATATAGCAGGGTAGGCAGAGGGAATTTCCGCCGAATTGAGGCATTGCGTGCTGAGTGGCTGAACTCAACGCTGCGCTTATCCTTGTTATCAAACCCAGAAAATGAAAAAATCCATTTCCTGGAGTGGGAATCAAACCCACAACCTGTCGCGTTTACAGTCGCACGCTTGTGCCTCTGCGCCAGGACAGGTGTTAACCAATATATAACTACATATATAGAAGTAAATAAATTTCTTAACCTACTTATGTTATAAATGCGAAAGTTTGTGAGGACTTGATGCTTGTTACTCTTTCACTCAAAAACTACTGATATTGATGAAAATTTTCAATAATATATGTAGACTATAATTTGTTTAAAAAATGTGTAATTTGGCCTTTATATAGCGATATATACCTAGGAATTTGTAATTCAAGTACGTAAATGTTGTCATTCCATTAACACACCTTCCTCTGCTTTTTATTTGACGCTAGGCTAGGAAAATTGCATATTTGGTGCATACGTCGAAGATCACTTTGCCTAACTAAACTAAAAATTACATTTGAACAAATCTTTTCCCTTCAGAATAATATTATAATAGGACCCATAAACATTACGGGTACAGCCGTAACTCTGGCTTTTATTTAAATGAAAACTGTATATGAATGTTTAGGATGTAGGCTTGTTGTCACTTGGCATGTGACAACAAGTATTTTACGTCATAAGCAAACTTTACAAGTTTACGTCATAAAGTCTAATGGAAGTCCGAAAATGATAGACAAGTAAATGATTAATATTATGTGATTTAGGTTTCAAAAAAAATGAGATTTAAATCCGAATTCTTAATCTTTTATATAATTTGCTTTATAATAGTTCAAGTTTGTAATCTACTACGAGTATTTTTAGCTTAACATTGTAAATTAATTGATTTGTCGCCAGATAATCTTTATCACGACGAAAATTTATTAAAAAAAAGTAATTTTAATAATAAAACATAGTAAATGAATAAATAAATATACATATAATATATGTTAGGACTTAAATATACACAAATCATATCAAGTGTTGAAAAATATTTCGTAGCGTTTTTCGACAAAGGTAAATAAAGATACATTTTAAATGAGAATAAAAAAACACATTATTGAAAGTCCCACCCATCTGCTTTCTACTTTTACCCTTCTTTTGGACACAGATCAAATGCCCCGTCGAAACAACACTTCATCTCTGGAGGTAATCCATGATTGAATTAAATTTTTATACTCTACATAAGATATAAGACTACTATGATAATCCAATGGGCCATCGGTCACAACAGGTGTTGGTTGACAAAAACTCTTTCTATATCAACAAATGAACATACAGGCTGTATCTGTCTACACTACATGCATAATTTTGCATACATATTTAGTTATAATGTATACATAATAAAATATTCAAAACTTTAACATTTCTTTAGGTATAGTCCGCAACTATTGAGTTATGTATCACTTTATCTCACATTAGCCCTGTCCATATAAGTCGGTTCCGCATCTGCATCATGTGTTTTTTGCCTTACTATATTCAGGCGAAACTAAAAAATAACAAGAAATCAAGAAGATAACTTGCATCGTAAATATCTCATTTAATAATAAATGCCAATCAAATGTTTATTCAGGAAATAAGAACATATTAATAATATCAATAAGCCAAGGAAATTGTAATTATATGTAAATAAGTGAGGGGAAACCGTACTGTTATTTTTAGATATAATGTCAATATTGTATGTACACGCGCCGCGTAATGTTTAGAGATGTTTTTACAATGTACACATATATATGGTGATTGCTAATATAATATTATATTCTTGATATGCTTGTATTTTTTTATTGATTAAAATTTCAATTGGTGTAATGCAATTTCGATTAAGTAATCGACATTTTTATAGTACCTCGATGAAGTACAGTAGATTTAAATCTCATTCAAATATTAATCAGTAACGTTAAGTTTTATGTTATTGATAAGAAATATCATTCAAAAGTATATTAAAATCAAAATATTCTATACTCACATAGGCTAATGGTAGCGTGCTAAGTTAATATAGGTTTGTGTATTCGACTTTTAAGAAGAATGTGTATAAATCCTTCACACAAATTGTCTTTTTAAACAAAGTCATTTTCTAGTTGTTAGGTGAAGTTGATTAAATTAAACTTTGTTTAAAATGTTTAGTGAAAAGTCAGTCAATTTACTATTAAATTTATTATATATTTAAAAACTTCAAAAGGACATTTAATAATAAAATTGTACTTAACATACCCAAATTAGGTAGATACTTTACCTAAAACATACCTACAATCAAATAATTTTATATCTATAAAAATACTAACAAAGAGTGGTTTATCTCTAACTTTAGCAAATTCAAGAAGTCGCGTGGAACAATTAGTTAAAAATAGAACTTGCGAGATAGTGACATACACTGAAAGTATATAAGGTAGTATTTTCTAAAGATAGTTTATTAATAATAACTTTACCACAAAGGCACAAACTACTACAATATTATTAAATGAGAAATATAATAAGTGTTGTTAGGAAAAAGGATTTTATTTAAATTCAGGTAAGATTTATAATTTAATTTCAATAATTACTATATATTTAAATAGGATGTTTAGTTTTCGTGACTTTATACATTTCAATTGAAACTATTTTAATCGGATTATTTAAATGTTTTACCTGCCTTATGACCATGGACTACTGTAGTGTTCGGAAGTAGCCAAAATAAATTCGTCTAAAACTGTTTTTAATTTATATTTTTTATATATGTACATATATACTTACACTGTTAGCATTCTATGCCTAAAAAATGGCTTAACCATATATATATTTTTTTTTAGTTAGATTACATCCACGGGCTCGCACTTGCCCGTGCCTTTTGTTTCTCTTTTTTCTTTTTTTTTTTTCGTGTGCATACTTAAATAGACTACCTTGTCTTAAGACTATGGTGAGATCCTCACCGACTGACATTTTTTTTTTTTTTAATTTTTTTTTAAAAATTTTATGAGCAGGGTAGACAGTTGTCAGGGCGTCTCATATCGCTAAGCTTGCTGATCACTGCCCCCATGACGGCGTCATCACGTTTGGCGATGGCGTGTCTGAGGCAGTGCTCAGCGATTGCCTTCCCCGAAGCCCCCATCGCTCGACTGATGAAGCTACCGATCGCGTCACCACCGTCGTCGGAATAGTAGACACAGGTCTTAGTGTGTCTTGTTACTGCGACGACCGCGTGAGGGATACTTTCGTGAACACGGATTCTCACGCTTCTGATTCGGACGATGATGACGTGTTCGTACGTCTGTTCTTGTGCCTCGTGGATGGTCATGACGCGCGACCGCTCTCCGGTTCCGTATCCTTCGTCCATCAGGACTCTCTTCTTCTCCTGCGTATGGACCAAGTATAAGGTTCCCTCTCTGTCTTTCGGTATTCGCGCGTCAGTGTACCTTTTCCATTGTAGGGAGTGGACGATGTAGCTCGAGGAGTATATGTTGTCGTAGACTATTGCGAGGGCGTAGGCGACGTCCATGGGGTTCCGGTGCGTGCAAGACAATTCCCTTGTGATGTTAATTGTCAGGCTTGGACGACAGTACCTTAGCTCGAATAGGTTGTTCCTGTCGATATAAGGTAGCTGATTTACGTCTCCGATGAGGGTAACCACTTCCGCTCCTGATAGCCTGGTCGCCATGACGATAGCTCTGAAATGGTTCATGAGGGCCTCATCCACCGTTAATCGGCTTATATTGATGCCATCACGAAAACCATTTACTAAAATAGAAGCCATTGTGCGCACCCTTATCTAAGTCTTTTCCCCGAAGCGGTGCACTAGCTTCTCTCTCACATCGCTGGCGGCCTCGACTGTGGTGGTGGCCACTATCTCTCCTTCCTCATCGAAGTGCCTGACTATGTGGGTTGTCTTGCCACACCCCGGCACTCCGTTTATCGGGTACAACGGTTTCCGGACAATTTGAGATCACTTTCGCCATCTCTAATATCCGGTCGTCCAGCATAATTCTCGTGCACTTGGCTACTATCACGATTGGGTCAGTCTCCGGTGTTTTAAATTTGGGCGGTCCATCTCCTTTTTCCTCGTCTTCGACCAGTCCCACGAAGCCTTTGGCGTTGTTGTACGCTGCCATGTACTTTCCCGACATTGGAGTTCCCAACTAGGGAGGTGCCGTTGTCGTAAATAGCTGCATCAGCTTCACCGAGTTCTACTTCCAGTAGTTTTTCATTTCCTAACTGGAAGGTCTGCATGATCTTTTTGCATGTGGCCAAGTTTACTTCTCGGGTCGCCTTTGTTATGGCTATGAACTCGATGAAGGCGTTGATCGCGTGTTCTTGTGGGTCGTTGGCTGGTCTCAGCGTGGGTGGTAAAGCCTTTACTTTTCCAGGTCTCGACACTTCTCCACGGTATTCTTCTGGGTGCCGTCGTTTCTGGTCACCCAGGAAGGTTTTGACCGCCGCCTCTTGTCTGTCGACTTCACCGGGTGAGAGGTGACTTGCGTGGGGTGGGGGAGTGGATTTTTTGGAAGTGATGGCTTTTAGGACGGTCGTCGCCAACGTCCTCGCTTGTATGTCCACGTGGCATCTGTCTTGCTTGGAAGCAACTGAGGTTTTCCAGGCATCCATTTTCTATTGGAGTCGCTCAGATCCGCTGGGCCGGGGTTTTGTAGGGGCGAACCCTCCGGTGGGGGAGGGTGGATGATCCTTTGCTCGTAGGAAGCTTAAGTCCTAATATCCTGATTAGTGCACCGCCTTCCACTACTTTATACAAATCCTATATCCAAAGGTTGCCTGGAAGAGATCGCTTTAAGCGATAAGGCCGCCTTATTGTACGCTATTACTACGAGTACTTCTATGTTATTTGTTTGTTTGTTTGTGCAATAAAGAATATTTGTTTGTTTGTTTGTTTGTCCTCCCCTCTGTCTTCGTAGACTATGATTTCGTGATTTAGAGAGGCCCTAAGGCATCCATGGTAGTCCGCTACGTCGCCCTGGTCGGGTCCTGTCCTCATCACGTCTACGCTTATTATTCTCGGGGCCCATCCTATTGTCTTTTCTCCAACTTTTAGGAGCAGCAAGTTCGAACGCGTGAACGGAGACTCTTCGTCCCATTCGAATACTGCAATTACTTTCTGGCGCAGCTGCAGTAGTCGGAAGGGAGGGTCCTCTCCTATGTTCACAGTTAAAGCGCCGATCTTGTTGCGCTTTATGCTCGTTGCGTTAGTGTTTCCTTTCAGTAGGAGTGCGAGGCCAGGCGACAATTGTAACCTTTCCGTGCCTTCCGAGCGACAGAATCCGATACATACCCTCTCTTCTGGTTCACTCATGAAGAGGGCTATGTTGTGGATTTTTATTCCCGCGGTTCCGCTCGCCGACTTTTCCTCAATGACTTGTGTGAAGTCACATTGGGGCGTTGTGGCTGGTATACTTTGCGGGGATCCTCTTCGGAGTATGCTTTGAAGAGCGTCTGGTAGGTTTCGGATTCTTTGCCCTATTGAGAGTCTGGGTGATGGTGAAGCCTGTGGTGGTGGGGTGGTTGTCACTATATTTGTGGGTATGGGTGTGTTTATGTGTGTGTGTATGGGCGTAGGTGTGGATGTGAATGTGTTTGCTTGTGCGGTGTTAGGAGTAGGTGTAGTTGTGTTAAGCGTGGGTATGGGTATGGACGTGGGTGGGGTTGGTGCTGGTGCTGGTATGGTTGGTGCCTGGGGCGGAACGGACGTTTGATGGCTTTGGCGACGACTTTTCTGGCGAAAGTGAGAAAAGGTGTTCTGGTGGCCTCGGTTTCCATGATGGTGTGGAGTACTTGCTGGTTTAGGTGTAGCCTTAACTCACCTTCCAGCATCGCTCTTTCTAGGCCAAATCGGGGGCATTCCAGGATTACGTGGAATGCCGTTTCCTCACTTTGTGGGTCGCAGATACACGAGGGGTTGTCAGCAAGATGGAAGCAGCAGGTGATGTGCTTTTTATTTCGGGGACCGTTGCGGTGATTCCTGATGGGGAGGCGGGTGATTGTTTACTGTTCTCCTTGGTTTTTTCCCTTTTTTTCCAAGTTAGATTGTTTTCTTGCAAGTCGTGACGTCGTTTTGGCCTTGAAGAGGCACGCGTTACAATTAATTTGC